>JAUJPO010098332.1:0-23193 GCA_032270745.1 Tiaropsis multicirrata | reverse complement strand
AAATCGTTCTATTGGTAACACGGATCAAGTTTTTCGTAAAACCTATCCAACCTATCGTTGCGAAACGACAGAAATTGAGTTTTTCGATTTTTCTTTTGTTTTTTTTATGACTTTCTTTTGTGCCGTATCTGATGAGCAGAATTTTTTTTGATGCGAAAATTGATGTACTTTTATGAACTGCAGAGTAGTGCAAAGTATCACCCTTTCATGGTAATTTTGAAGTGTGACAATAATAACCTTTGATAAGAAAAGAGTGTGATTTTTATGTTTTGTTATGAAATGGTGCCGCAGGGGAAACTTTTTTGAAAATACTGAATGAATCAATAGAAAATGTAAAAGACTCCAAATCCCACCTAAATTAATAAGCCCAGCATAACCTTTATCTTATCCCCCACCTGAAATCCAAAAATTCTAAACTCCCAGCATAACATTTTCGACCCAAATCAACAAACACTATGATATCTTCTGGGTCGTGTACAAAAGTGCAATTTTCAACAACAAAAAAAAAGAATCAAATAGGAGAATTTGATAAATATTTTAAAGTAAAGAAATAGCGTTTAACCTGAGCTGTAACTGTCTTGAGATGAAACAGACATTGACCGCCTTCTGATTCTTGTATTTCTTGTTTGCATAGTTTCATTGAAAGATAAAGCCTGACCAAAAACAACAAAAACATTCCTTTCATTTGGATTAAATTCAATTAAAAAACTAACAAAATGAATTCACACAGCCAAAAGAAGTTCTGAAAAAACACATTTAAAAAATTGTAAAGCTTGTGTAAACAGGATATTCAATCATGTACACTACAGATTTTGCAAGTCCAAAAATACCTTTAAGTAATTTAATGCAGGAGGCTTTGTGGCTGCTGCTGGTGATTTTTGAGCCAAAGAGGCTGATGAAACACCTGGTCTAGAAGTAGCCATTTTGGCTCGACTTGCTGACTGTGACATGATGGCAATGCAAAAAGCAAATAACACCAAAACTATGTCTCCTTCTTCCTTATCAGTTCTATCGCTTCTTACTCTACCATCTTTGTTTTCGAACCCAAAATTATAATTCCGTCTGAAATCCACCAATCAAATTGCCGATTACGTAATACTTTAAGAGAGACTTATCCACCCGGTTAAAAAAAGTAGGCCGCCCAGGTTATTACAAAAACGGAACGAAAACGGGCGCGTGGGTGGAAAAAATTTATTTTTGTTTGATGGCAGGATCTCAAGTCTCAAGCGGTTTTGTCTGCTACTTTCTTCTTCTTATGTTTTAGACTGTCGTCGCACACAGTCTCAGTCGTATAGTGTAGTCGGGAATTTATACGGGAAATACAGAGGTGCTGGATGGAACTGAGGATGAAACAATTTGATAAGGTACGGCCGGCAAGAAGAGGTAACACTAACAGTAACAAGCAATGGGTAACAACCTCGCTAACAAGGGCTTGTAAAAAGGCAGGATGCAAAATGAGATCCGGGGGGGGCACTTATTTGGTCCGACCTATGATGGCCCTTGGTATGTCCGGCCCTGCCTGCCTTCTTAAGGGTAGGTTTTTCATTGTTCCGACAAAATTCAGGGGCACTGTAAGCGAGGGGTAAACTACTCGAAAAAAGCGTACGAGATTTTTTGATTTTTTGATTTTTTTCGTGATTTTTTTGTGATTTCGTGATTTTTTCGTGATTTATTTTTTTATTTTTTTATTTTTTCGTGATTTATTTTGTGATTGTTTCGTTATTTTTTTGTGATTTCGTGATTTTTTTGTGGTTTTTTTGTGATTTTTATAAAAGGTGTGCGTGATTTTTTCAAGTAGTTTACCCCTCGACTGTAAGGGTAGGAAATTTGAGAAAATTTTTAAATTCTTTGCTAAAATCGGTGGGAAATGGTCAAAAAATGCACTGTAAGGGTCGGTTTTCGGCAAAATTTGTACTGCACTGTACGGGACCGAATTTAAAGGTCCAATTTTTGGCCGCACATACCGTCGTTTTTAAATCGAGTGAACCCCCCCTCTCGGGAATGAGATAAATATTATTATAGACACTATTATCTCCTTCAATTTCAAATCAAATTGGATGCTTTTGGATGTTGTTTGTAACAGCATTGTGAATACATAATAGTAAATGATGAAATTGACAAAATCACAAAATCTAATCTTGCTGTATCCAATCCTGTATCTATCAAATTCTAATGATTTCAACAAAATTTGAAACAAGAAAACGGCGGATTGTCACATCCGTTTGGAGTATATAATTATGGGAAATTTAGATAAAACTGAAATTCAATGATCGCAATGATATGTTTTTAGTTGTTATTTAATCTTGATTTTGAGTGACCATTTGGATAAATCTAACTAACAGTAAAGTATAAAACAACAATTTTATCGTCAAATCCACAAAAAAAGACAGTTCTATCATTTCAAACAACCTCTTTTTTGCCCTGAGAGATAAACTACAACAATGTTAAGTAACGAAAGGCAAGCACTATTCTGATTTTTGTGTATCTCTTCCTGAAAACGGACTGGAAATTAAACGCTCACGTAATTTCTAGTCTTTAAAGATCTTACTAGCTCATAATCTTCTCATAAATTCTCATCACCATTTGTACACTTTTAACCAAACATTTAAAACGCCTGTCAATTTTCGTAAACGCACAGTTTAAATGAAACGAATTTTAGTTATTTTTTGATAAATAGCTCGTAATAGGAACTTCTGTGTTTATGACCACATGGAGCAAGGAAACTATTACACTGAGAACACAATGCACAAGTCATTTGGACGTTAAAACAATGTTAGAATGACTTTGTGTGCCTGCTGGGAAACCAAATGTGTTGACATCCCCTCCCATTTGATCTTCCAAACGAATTTTATATCATGTATGTTATTATAATAATGGATCATCATTATCTTTTTTTAGACTTTTTTTTTGAAAAAAAAAAACATTTCAAACATAAAAACATTAGAAAGTAATTCATGGAAAAGAAATTAAAAATGAACCCATTTGGAAGGTAAAACGTCTGAATTTGCCGGCTGTGTTATTTTCCAGATTTGTCTCTAATATTCAAGCAAACGTTTTATTTGGAAGTCATCGAGACAATGTTTGAATGACGTTGTGCGTGTCTGGTGGGGAAAATCAGCAAGGTGCAAATAATACAAGGGGCGAACACAAGAAAATCCAAGAAATTAGTATCCAATATAATTCAACGCAGGAGGATTCGTGGCAGGCTCGAATACAGGAATACAGAGGTAGACTATAACCAATGGAGTACCGTGCACTAATTATAATATTACCTTATGGAAACTGATTACTCTCCTTGTGCTTGAATAAGAAAGCCTACCTCCTATATCCGACACTGCGTGGTGTTTGCCAGTATTGGATACAGGAGATATGCTTTCTTATTCAAGGAGATTAATCAGTTTCCAAATAAGGAGAACGGATAATTAGGGCTCTATTCTCCATTGGTTGTAGCCTACCTTTGTATCCGAGCCTGCTTGCTGGCTGGTGATTTCTGAGCCAAAGGTAAAAAAGCTGATGAAACACCTGGTCCATAGCAGTAACCATATTGGCTGAACTTGCTGACTGACACATGATAGCAAATCAGCACCAATGTTGTTACAGGAGCTTTAACACAAAAATATCCATTTTCACTTTGGATGTCGAATATAGCCAAATCATCCGTGCGTGTGCATCTTGTTGTTTTGAAAAAAAAATACGCCATTATATCGTTCTTTGTAAGACTGAAAAAAGGATACGAAAGAACTTACAATAATTGCTACTACACGATCCAGTCGAACCAGTTGATAATGTTCGTTGTCGTAAGCCCATTAACGCTCGTTTTGCCGAAGTTTGAAATCCCTAATATAAGAAAACAAGATTGATGTTGAAACTGAACTCTAAGAACTAGAAAATTATTTTTGATAGTTGTGGATGAAAGGAAATTTAGCCCCCGAATATTAAGTTGAAATTGCAGAAGATAATTGAAAAGAAAGTTTAATTTCTGCATCGTTAAACTTTCTGTCATTAAATCAAGAAATGACTTTGGCAGTTATGATAAGTTGCCTTGTGGGGGGGGGGGGGGTTTCTACATGGGAGCACCTTTTTACAACGGAATATAATACATGGTTTTTCAAAGATACCTACCGTATAAGTATGGCCTTCAGGTATATCCTCTTTGGGTGGCACCTTACTTTTATACATATTGGACAAATAAGCTGTTGACACTTTCCGATTCACTGGTGCAGACATACTGAGTTGTTGATTAATTCTGATTTACAAAACTATTTTGTTTGTTGGCATAAAAATAATTTATCGTTCGTCCAAATATAAAAATATAAATTTCTTTATAGATGTTTCAGATACTATTGTCAAATTGTGTCCATTTGGGTATTTGAGTTTGATGACAACTACAATCAATGTACTAATGTTTTGCTTTTGATATTTTTTTTACCTTTAATGCTGAATAAAACAAAAATGATTGCTTATTGGCTCATAATTAGGTATATATATATTTTTTGAAACAGTAAAAGAGAATCAAACTACGGTGGCAACAAATTTCTAATTGAATGATTCGAAGTGACTATATTTCTATATTAGAAGTTGTCTCAAAGCCATGGAGTGCTGACTTAATGACCCTGTCTATGTGACCCACTGGGTTTACCCGACTGTCTTAAAAAGAATCGCTTTAAAGAAATACAAAGAGCCACTCTACCGAAAACATGATGAAAAAACAAGAGGTTCTTATGACCCCGCAAATGGAAAAAAAACTGAAAAATAATCATTTTACCAAAACCCAGTATTTAAGTTTTGACTCATAGAGATTATTTAGCCACTTGGGCACAGAGACAAGGGTATCAATATATCGATATATAACAAAATATTCTAGAACTTAGACAGCTCTCGTCTGAAAGCTAATCAATTTATAGGCTTGATAGCCTGTCAAAAACGACATCTCCCTTTAGTCAATGGTCTGATCTGTAGAACATGAAGTCTACAAACATGATGTTATTAGTTAATCAAACGCGCAGAATGGATTATATTTGTAGAGTAAAGGAGGACCCCGTTGGGTCTACATTGGATTAAAATCATTAAAAAAATAAGTAAGGAAGTAAAGAGTTTGCTTTGAACAATTATAACCCTATCCTTGATGTTTTATGGGAGATAATATCAAAACGACTTACACACTATTACAGTACAGTTATGTTTCCAACTAATGTCACTTGGCAGATTTGTCTGTTTACTTCTCTCTATGAATGCATCAATGCTTTAAAACTGCCGTGCTGCTCTTCTTACTCATCTCTTGACATGCAATCAGTAACAAAACTGAGACGCTTAATACACTTGAGCTGTGTTGTGAAGCTTTGCAACACAGTTTTAAAGAACCTCTTTTTGTTTGAAAAGGAAAAAAACAAATTAATGTAAGAGACATTTTTTCAATCAAATGATCTGTTCACTGTTAAACTTGCTTGCACATTACACACATGGTCTTATTTTACAGGGGCGAGCAAACAAGATAAATGCAACTTCTTTAAAATTACAAAGCCCAGATCCCCTTTTCCAAATATAATTGACGGTTCTCTTGACCGCCTTTTCTTGCCAATATTAGACAGAATAGGTCTTGTTTAAAATCATCATGACATTACATACACCAGTTAACGAGTTATAATTTCATCAGAGAAGTTTGACAGAAGAAATTTTTTGAAAGTAGTATGCTTTATTGACATACAAGACAAGATTTAGGTGGACAGATAACAAGATCAACTGTAATGTAAAAGGCTTATGAAAATAAAGCAAACGAACATTTAATAGCCATTTGACGTGCGTCAAGCCTGCTTTTTCAAAAGGCGAACAACGTGCTGGCAGACGTACTCATTCTACAAAAAGGTCTTCCCGTCCGGATTAGACTTCTATCAAATACACGTTTTTTTTATATGAACATCGTGAGTGGAGGAAGCCTTCAGATGTTCATAACTTTTCAATTTAAGACAAAAGAAATTCTTAATTTTTGCTAAAAAACAGTAAAAGTAGGATATTTTGAGAAATTTTGGATATTCAAGACTCATGTTCTTATAAAAGTGTTCGATGCTCTTAGCATTTTTGGCTTCGGAGCCTGTCTTATATACTTTGTAGCCTGTCGTGGAGCGTGCGGCGATAGAATGCATCGCGCGACCTTAAGGTGCGATTCTATGGCCTTAAGGTAGATCTGGCCTTGACCCACCCAGCAGAGACATGACCTTTTTTCAACATTCTTTCAACGTCCAAATAACTTACTGACGTTAGAACAACGTTGTTTTAAGCTTTCCCCTTTCTGAATGCGCTCTCACTGAGCAATATTTCTTAGTATAATTGTGCCTCTACTTCAACCTCTTGTCTTCTTGTAAGTAAGATGTAAAAATGTTGAGTCAAGGACAAGAAATGGTTAGAAATCTTAATGGATTCAAAAAGAAAAGTCATAGATCCCTATTCTTCGGACAAACCAGCAGACCAAGAATGTTGTTCTAACGTCAGAACATTATTTGGTCGCCGTCGAAAAGACTGCATGTGCCTGTTGGGTATAGATATATGTCTATTTGTTTTAATATTCTAAGTATATTTTCCCTCCATATAAAATCATTGTTACTGGATACTGCTATTATTCGCTCCTAGTTTTGAACGATTTTTCATACTCAATCTCAACAGCGCTCAACAACGTCGACTCCTCTAGCACACCCTCTCATTGACCGGAGAAATGCATGTCACTGTATATAGACACATATCAGCATTTTCACTCAATCGGTTTAAAATTTACCAAGACCGATATCATATATTATTGTCATAACAGTCTTAAATTTGAAATTTATTAGGAGTGCTCTGCTTGAAGAGTTATAGACATAATAAAAAGAACAAAAGAAACCAAAGTTATTTTACAAAACTAGACGTTTTCAGACGAGTTTCAACACAAATGTTGCTGGGCCCAACAATGCTCATATAATGCTTTTACAATTTCGCCAATACAGTACAAACAAAAATTCACGCATCACGCTCTAAGATTTTGTCTAATCACGATCACGTTCAAACTCCAATCACGCAATCATTCAAGCTGCTGAGGGGGGCTCACTGCTGCAAGAGTCTTACTTCTCCGCTCCCCGGTTTGACCAGTAGAGTAGATTTTTATTTGCAAAATTATTGAAAACAAACTAAGGTTTGTTAAGAGATTCAAGGTTGTTTAAGCGGAAATCGTAATATCTGTCTACCAAGCCAATATAAATGGACTGCCACATACTTGCAAGCCATCAGACACACACAAACCACTGTACAAAGTTTTATGTTATATCGAATACATAAAGTACCCTTTTATTACCTATTAACGACTGCACGTATTTAGTAATACCTCAACACGACCTTTTCAATAAAAACATCACTTAAAAAGAGCTTTTGCAAAAAACACAACAACACACATATAGGAATTAACAAAGGAAATCTTTTTGATTTCAACTTAGTTTTTTCGTTCGTTGTCAATCTGTATTTTACTTTCTTTCTCTTCCTATATTTATATTACAAAACCACCCAAAACATTTAGACATTTAGACGCAATCTTGAAAATCTTATGGGACATGTTTAAGAAAGCTTTTCAAATCTATGTATAAGCCCAACCAATCATTTTCGTCAAAACTCCGCTTTTTAGGAATGTATTTGAAGTAACGCAACGTTGTTTCAACGTTAGAACGTTGTTTGACGTCGAAATAACGTGTTGTTTGCCGAATGGGTGAGGTTAAAATTTATTGGGTTTGTGTATCTCGAGAAATGGTGTATTGATGACATTAGCGAGTTTAAGTACAAAAATCACGACGACGAACGGGTTTTGAACTGCAACCTGCAACAGGTTACATCTACCTTTACCGTTCGTACTATCCTGTAGATAAAAGACTTTAGAACATTCCTTCGTCGTGATTTATGTCCGGTCTTTTAATTTCCCTTTCGATAGAGATCAAGTTATCAGCGCAAGTAAAAAAGAGGTGTTTTCTAAAGATTAATCAACATTTTTTTCAGGCTGATTCACGACACGTTCTCAATCATCACTGAAATTCTTTACTTGTTCAAGCTGGTTGAACTTGTCAGTGACTCAAACCAACCAAGATTGCCGACAACTAATAAAGATTATCATAAGTACTTCATATTTCATTTCGCTAAACTGTAGTCACGTAACGTCCAACCAGACTCGGATACAGAGGTTATTTGGACGTTGAAATAGCGTTGCGTGCCCACTGGCTAAACCGTCTCCACTGGAAAAAAAACACGATTCCCAATAAAGACGTAGATGTTTCGATATTTCCCACTGGATAATTTGTTGACTAAAACATCATGTCCATCTACATCGGCATCAATTGTTTTAACCGCAAATAACAATAGAGTTTGATTTCTTCACTCCAATGGAAAAAAAATAAAAATTAGCCCATATTCTACAAAGCAGCATCTTGTCTTTCGCAACTTCGACCTACCTTACTAACTAGTTTAGCACAGCAGTACGATTACTAGTTGTTTTTCTCAAAAAAATCCGAACTCGATTATTATATTGTCTTTTTCACCAACGAATTAAGTTGTTTTCTTTTATAGACCTTTATGCTCTATTTATACTTTGCGCCTACGCTTTCACTTAGACAAATAATCAACGGAAACAATGTGCCTGCGAGGTAAACTTTTTATATAATTCGAAAGAATCCACCATTAATATGTCCTAAGGTTCATTTAGTTGAAAAGTGAAATTGTTTTTCCATGTCCTAGACAAGCGACTTCAAAAAACGCGATAAAAAATCGGACATTTTCAAAAAAAAAAGCCGCGATCGTCTGCTAAGAATTAGCCTGAATTACAGACCTAAAAATAATATATGTTTTTTATATTTAAGAGCAAATTATATCCAGAACATAAGTTTTTAAAACTTGCCATTCGTCCAAGTAAGTGAAAAGAGGTAAAACAACAATTTAATTAATTTTAGCGTAAGCTTTTCGGTAAAAATACCATCGTCAGTGCTATAAATGATGTTAAAAATGTAAAATTGAAAATAAAAAAAGTTCGAGTTTTAATCAGCACATATTTTATTCAGTTCTGAAAATACATTGTTTACAACTACGAAATGCCGTTTCTAAAAAAGGATTAGCCTATTTGAATCTAATTGATCATTTAGAAAATTGAAAAAGAAAATTAAGAACGTGTTAAGAACATTCGAAGGCTTTGGAGAATCCAAGAGTATAGAAATAAGAACTTTTTTCATCTTTGATTATGTACATATGAATTAAAAGACTTAATTAAGAACATTTTAAGGCCCGAAACCAAAAAAAGCTAAGAACATTAGCAGGTTTCTTCGAATTTTGATGTTCTTATAAAAAAACGTGTAGTGGGCGTTCTATAAGAAGCACGTTTCCTTAGAGGATGAGAAGCACCCGCAGGGGGAGGGAGTACTACGCAAAAAAGAATACGGGGATGTGGCGCTGGTCAGTGTACCGTTTTTGGCTTTCGAGAATCCCCTGGTAGGGTCGCAAAAACATGAAAATTGAAAATCTATCTCTCATATAGGTTCCCTTTTTTGAAAATGTGCGGTATCTTTTTGTCTATAAAGTTTAATCTAAATTTTTAATTACCTTTGTCTCGATTGTCTCTTTATGTTAAAATCATATAAATTAAAAATGGTTGAATTGCTCAATCGCAGACGTCCACTCTATTCTAATCATTGAACGCATTGTTGTCTTAGAAATGAGATAATTGCTTAGTATATCATCATTTCATCAACAATTCACTTATTCAATCAGATGCATACCGAAATTTTGAAATCGCAAGATGTCAGCTTTGTGTTTGATTTTAATCAATCAGTCAACACGCGAATGACCCAGATACACGTTTTTTTCATTAGAAGCCTTTTATAACAATACAACGATGCTGAGAAAAATTAGTCCGACATTGTAAAAATAAGAACAATTTGTGCGCCAAAATTCGGCAAAAAGAAAAGAACAGCTGAAGCTGAACCCAGATTTCATGTACACGTATATACTTCATAAAAAAAGTTATAACAACACAAGGCTTCATTGCTATTCTTTGCCACGGCATGACGTCACGATTGGGGGAAAACAGAACACTTACTAAAGATTAATTATGTGTTATTAGTAAACAAAATCTTTTAGTGAGTTAAACCATAGTGTTTGTTGTTTTCCCCTCGAAATGATTAAATCTAATTGATTGAAAAGTATGTCACATAACTTTCCGTGGCAAAAGGATAGGAATGTTTTAAGCGTTCTGGGAAAGGCTGTTTAAGAAATTCCTTTGAACTGGGTTACAGTGTTCTACAATACAATATAAAAAGTGCATCAAACTGCCCCACTAGAAATTCGGTCTGTAAAATGTTTTAGCTTTAAAAGGTTACACAATTACAACTTCGGTCAAAAGGTCGTAGACTTTTTTTAAATAACACTGAGAAAATTAGCAAAAACATAGTATAACTTCCCTCTTAACCCCACTCATTGCTTTTGAAAGTGGTTTGCTTGTATCTGGTAGCAATAATTGACCTTATATACATCAACTTTGAAGGAAAAAAGCTCATTTCTAAAAGTGCTTTAGTCCAGCATTGTACGAGTACTTTAGTCCAGCATTGTACGAGTCGGTCCTTTAGTCCAGCATTGTACGAGTCGGTCGACACTAGACTATTCGTTTAAAAGTTTTAAGGTGATTTCGAAAGCTGTTATCAAATTTTACGTTCAAGATTTAATACTGTTACTAACCAAGACAAGCTAAGGGGAGACAGTCAATCTTTATGTTCATTTTCTCAAGATCCTCTAAGGAGAGTCAATAAATCCAGGCGCGTAGGCAGGGATAACGCAAAATATGCGTTTGAGAGCATATTTTTTACGATGCATTAATTATCTATTTACATTTTCAATAGTTAATGACTATGTCATAAAAATTTGCACTCCTACACAAATTTTGCGCCATCCTTGGCTACGCGCCTGCCAATCTTAACGTTCACTTTCTCAAGATCCTCTAAGGAGAGTCAATCAATCGTCATGTTCACTTTCTCAAGATCCTCCGAAATCAGCAGATCTCTCAAATAGCTATCCAGCAGACACGAGATGTGTTTTTTTCACCGATGTTTCAACTTCTTTTCAACGTTAAAAACATACTGTAAAGACGTTTAAACAAGGTTGAAAAACGTCTTGTGTCTGCTGGATAACTATATGGACTTTTAGAGGATTGTACTGGAGAAAGATTCCCACAACACTCTGTATATCATTTATCATTATTCCACCAAAACATCACATAAGCGAACATTAAGTTATTCCAATCTTTCATTTTGTTGTCAGAACTGTAAATCAAATGTCAATTTGAAAAGTTTAACTTCCTGTGTTGATATTAAGAAAAGTAAATCAACCATTTGTTGTTTATTTGATTTACCACTTATTAAAGAGTCGGCGGCGATAGATGACCCATATAACCTATTCTATGTTTTTTGTTTTGTTTAAACTAACAATATAACGTTACTTACACTTAGTTAAAAATCCATTTCCGTGTCTAAAGCTTTGACTGATACAGTAGACGATTTTACCGTCTAAGAAAAAATCTCTAATCGACGAAATAAGAAGAATAAGAAAGTTTTGCGACCGCGCGAAAAAAGATTGTCACGGGTATTTAGGAAGTCTATTCGTTTGTTCCAAACTTTACCGCCGCTTTATTTTTTTTCTTAACAGCCTTTTTACGGCTTTAAACTCCGCGTGCATTTTTTCCCGCGATTAATAATTTCTAACGGACGATAGAATCGTCTAATTTCACCTGCATCAGAATAGTAAAGACAATAAAGGAAGACCACGCGCTAATCAAATAAGTTGGGGGAAATTTGTCATAATTGGATTTGTTTCTTTACTGTTTGTTTAATACCGTTTTCATTTTTTGTTTTGATGCTTTTTTAGTACCAGACTTTTCTTCCTTTTTTCTGTTTTCCCAGCAGACACAAGACGTTTTTATTAAATACGTTGTTTCGACGTCTTTACAAACGTTTTAACGTTAAAAAGACGTCAAAATAACGCAAAACGTCTTTGTCTGCTGCTTTACCACAAACAAAGAAGGGAAATGCGTCATTTTTAGTTCTTTCATTCTCTTTGAATTTTCAAGAACGGATTCAACATTCAAGTCATGCTTTATTATGTTGCGAACGAAATTTTTTTACATCCTCAAAGACTCTGAAATGGCTTAAATGACTAAAGAATATGGTGGAAATGTTAACAATACTTCCCAAAAACAAACACATAATTAAATTTAAATTGATTAAAAAACGGACACTGCTAGACTTATAGGTCGCGTCATCTAATTTTATACACATAATGTATAAGATGTCTTGATCAACCTCGTACCCAGGGCGATAACCTTTCTGACATTAGAGATGACGCTTGTCCTCCTCTGTTTCTCATTTTTCCCGCGCGACCGCCGACGCAGTCCTGGAATGAGGATCAATGCCGCCTTGATAAAGAAGCCAACGCCACCGGCTGCAGAAAGTGGCTCTTTAGCATGGAAAGCATTTCATGGGGTTTTTAGTGTATTCAGGCACGAGTGGAACTAAAAAAGAAAGAGTATAGATAATGAAATCGTCTGCTTTTGGTGTCGTAACCCAGCAGACACGGAACGTTGTTTTAACGTCGAAACAACGTTTTTTCAAAGTAAGAAATTAATGTTAGAAAAAACGTAGTGTGTCTAGTGGGTAGTGACTAGCGTCGACTAGCGTCGTCCATGACAACGCAGCTTTAGCAATAATAATAAAAAACAATAATAATGGAAAACAAAAAACAAACAGACATCAATCAATCAATACACTACTTTCCCGTTTAAAATGATACCTATTTTAACAACATCAAGATTAATGAAGTTGAAGAAGGGATATACCACCAGTATGCACGGAACGTTGTTTTAACGTCCAAACAACGTTTGTTTCAACGTCAGAACGTTATTTGGATGTTGATACAACAACGGTGGGATGTGACACTTTTTGTCATGTTTTTCCCATGTTTTTCATAATGCTGGTAACTGACAGAAAATGATGATCAAGTGTAAGAGCTAACAAATAACATGTCAACAAAAATAATCACCCAATTTTCATCATGACGTTATAGATTTAATGAGAAAATCACGTCATTAAATTTTGTTGTTTATTTTAAGACACCCTGTTTTGATCGGATTAGGCTATTGTGTTTTCGGATGACTTCGGGTTTTTCCTCCTTTTTTTCGTCATGAATACTCTATACGTTACTAGCGATTTTGGTTTCAAAATTTCAAAGGAAGTGTGAAAAAGAAAAGTGCCTAAAAATTCAAAGAAATTTTCAAAGAGATTTTTATTAAGACTGCCAAACCCTTTTCATTTTCATTAGCGGTATCATTTGAGGTATTGATAAAAAAAACCTTAGAGGAGGGAGGTTGTTTCTCAAATTTATGCCCTTAAAGGATCGCTTTCTTTGACTGCCGAAAAATACCCCTTAAACTTTCCGTCTAGCCTTCAAAATGTGCTTGAAATTAATTTTGACTCTCTATATGGTCTACACCAACATGAACTTTTCAATAGACCTTTTCATAAATTGCGTCACAACCAACTACGGCCTCGTTTTCATACAATTACCAAGGTGATTATGTCTCACGGGACTCAAAATATGACACATCTATCAATGGAGTCAGGTTTTGATAAGCTTCATTGGGATTCGGTTGCCATAGCGCTCAATTCAAAACGAGGCAGTCGTTAGTCGTGACGTAATTTATGAAAAGGTCTATTGACTTTACTGCTCCCAATACCTATCCACGTATTCACTTCAAAGTTGAGTCATTCGAAATCACCTAAACATATACAGTCATGTACCTATTTTGCGTCATTTGTGGGTTTCAGGTTGTCACTTATTGGTTTAAGGGGGTTATTAAAATGACAGGTACAGTCACTGTTTATTTTGAATATCAAAACCCAGTTATGGTTTAAATGGTAACAGACTTCCTTTACCCTGCGGACACAGAACATTTTCTCAACTTTGTTTCAACGTCTTTATAATGTTAAAACATCCGTGTATTTTAGACATTGCCTTACCTTTGATATTAGACTAGACAATCTCTAATATAACTTTTTAAATCGGTTCATGGAATTTTTAGTTTGAAATAAAAATTTTGATTGTACATTTTTCTTGTTTCACGTTTAACACAGAAGTTTCATCTTCGCTTCGCAGGCATCGAAAATTATCCCGGACATGTGCCAATTTCATTTCATTTCACACCCAGAAAATTCTTAACCCCCCTGCACACAATTAATTTCTGGAACACCCTTATTGATTCTTGTTTTCAAAATGAGAGCCACGCCCCGCCCACGCCCACGCCTCGCTGCTTACCTTTTATTTGGAAATATCTTTTCGGACAAAACCTAGTCGGACAATATTAGTCACCTCCCATCATACACGGAACGTTATTTTAACGTCAGAACGGTATTTGGACGTTGAAAGAATGTTGGAGTAACGTTGTGTGCTGGCTGGGTTCTGTCCGACTAATTTGTGTCCGATCAGATGCATACTTGCATTGATTTTAAAACTTTCCTCCTTTTTTTGGCGACGCAAGAAGCCGATATCTTCATTGCCAAACCAATCAACGTACATATCATTTATCAGCAATATAGTACCCATGGTTTTCAATAATTTCAAATTTTTTAAAACATATTTTTACTTTTCTTTTTAGAATCTTCCTGTCCCTGTCCGCATATCCGGCTGTTAGATGAAAAAATCCCGTAGAATCGCTGCCAGAAAGTTCAACGTAAAATATACATCAAATCGGAGACACGGTATTTTAATCTATGAAACCATGCCAAAAGACATTTTCTTTATTCCCGTCTTTCTTTGCCAACTTTGTTAGCAACCGTAAATTTTAAGAAGAGACGCTGTTCTGGTTGACGTTTTATTTTAAAGGAAGCTTGAATTTCGGAGATAAAAAACTTCTGTATTTGAGAGAAAGTGTGTTTCCTCAAAAATTGAGACCACGTAGTTCTTTAGTACAAAAACGCTTGAATAAAAGAGACAAGTTTCTCGATGCTTTGTTCTCCAAACTCGTTTAAGAGACTTTACTATGGAAAACTTGTGTGGTATCAACCTCCACAACCTCTTAGTTGATTCTTTATTTAGATATCCCCCCGAATTTATTTATGGAGACGAAAAACGCGTCTGAGAGAAAATGTGTTTCCTCAAAATGATAAATTCTGTACCGCTGGTGCTAAGTCGACTTTAAGTCGTTGTTTGTTGTTGTTACTATGGTTATATGATTATTTTTACTTCCGTGAATATCTTAAACCAACGCCTAAGGCTGTCTACCACAAGATAAGGTTTATGCTCACGTTTTGTGTCTGTTGGATTAAAGGCTATTAGTGGTTTTAAGGCCTACTTACATGCTACTAAGATCGCGGCTAAAAGTCTATACCAAATAAAAATTATAATCGGCACGGAATCAGTATCTGGACAGTTTGCTTTTATGGACTTTCTTTGCTAAACGAGTGCTTGTGAGATTGTTCTTTTCTCGTTGCAAACAATAAATGGATACTCAGAGGGTTTGGAACTGCCAAATTGAGCCCATCGAAGTTTTCCGTAGTAAAGTTTCTTAAACGAGTTTGGAGAACGAAGCATCGAAAAAATGTATCTCTTTTATTGAAGCAATTTTTAGAGACTTTTGTGCTAAAGCACGACATGGTCTCAATTTGGCCGATGAATTATATACCCCAGCAAGGCAAGGAACATTGCTCTAACGCCATGTGCTTCCTGGGTAAAGATATTAAATCTTTCGATAGATTCGAAAATGAAGATGTCTTGTATGTATAGGTATCGTATATGACTCTTCTTCCCACTACCGGGATTTGGACTTTTTTATGACTGGGATGGGGAAACCACGCTAAAACGCAAATTACAAATTTTACCAGGTTTTGACTGGACACTGTTCAGGGTGTATAAGCCCAATTTACAATCACGGTCAAAAGGTCCGTAGACTTAGAATTATGCAAAGTTGATGTAAGTTGATGTAGTTGATATTTCAAAGTTGATGTAAATAAGGTCAACTATTTCTAGCCGGGCCACTTTCAAAATCATTGAGTGACGTTAAGAGTGCAGTTATTCGTCTACGACCTTTACACCGTGATTGTACCCTTGGACATGACCCAATTTTACAGTACCCCTGGATCATACCTATCTTCCAATTCCCTGCACGATTTCTTTCGGCGGGACAATACAATCTCAAAATATGATTTGACTCATTTCTCAACGGTTTTAATGGTGATTACTTCTGGTTAGTTTTTAAATTACATTCGATTTGAGAAAGTTAATGATTTTGGTCAACCTTCCTAAAAACCACATATATGTCAAATTTTGCTTTTTGAATTACATTTAGCCCTGGTTTATGTTGATTTATGGTACGCTAATTTCTATTTACTGTAGAGAAACCAGGCTGCTATTGTTATGTATTATTTTGGGTACTTATGTACTGAAAACTGGTTTCTCCACTATCGAAAAGAAATTTGATGGGTTTTAACGGAACAAAACATGAAAATCATGTAGAGGCCTGCAGAAAACCACAGAAAACCAAATTACATATACGCGTGCAAAAAAAGAAATTTCTTTTCCATGGCACTAAGGTTGCCTTCTAAAACTATAATGTCAAGTTGATTTTTTTCATATGATTTCATTCAATTGATAGAGATGTTTTGAACGACCAAATGTCTGGACCCATACTAACTTTTCCTCATTTCACAAAGGTCACATTAGAAAAAAATAGTATGGTAACATTGGCACCAAAATGACGCAGTTGAGAAATTAAACCAATCAAATTGCACGAATTTCAACTTAAGCATAAAAAACAATAGTAATTTCTGCATATTAGAGCATTTCTTCAAGATCTTGAAGACAAATCAGTCCAATGAGACCAATTTACTTTCGAATCAGTTTAAGATTTGAAGTAGACGGGATCCCATCTACCAAATGTGTCGATCAACATATCCCCAACACAAAAGACGTTTTCTTAAACATGTTGTTCAAAAATGTCTTTACAATGTTTTAACGTTGAAAAGACGTTAAAAATAATGTTGAAAAACTGGCTTGTGCCCCTGGGTTATAAATTGAAAATTTTAAATTTCTGTAGCGTAAAATATTTAAAAAAATATTCACGCCAAGTACATACCTTATTAACCAAACCCCGACGGAGGAGGGGGAGGCTTGAGGGATGACGGATATGTGGCCCTCGAGCCTGACCCTAGAAAGGCTAACTCTTTCAAAAAAGGAAAACCTTGGAGAAAGGTGTTGGGTAATTTAGGGTGTATTTATATCGATTTATGTTGACAATTAGACCTTATCGGACAAAAAAATATCGGACAGAAGTGACGAAAATTTTTGGAGGTGACGGAAATTATGTCCGACGAAAAATAAGTCCGACATCTTTTTGTCCGATAAGGTAGATTCGTCTTCCGTAAGATTGCTTTAACATCACTTCCTGATATTCATTGCGTCAGATAGCATAAATCATCCCAAAAGGTGTGTCGCTAAATTTAACGGGATCTTTCAATTATAATACAGTTACCTTTTAATCTTTTATTTGCTAACTGTGTTTTTTTTCTAAATTAATCAGTGGCGGTTAGAAATTTTTGATGGAGAGTGTTGCTTTTTGTTTGTATTCCTTATATGGAAGTCAACCACTCTCCGTCAAAATATTGGAGTATCATATGTATCATTACACTATTAAAGAAAACTGTGAATACTGAATGACTCATCATATCTTTGGAAGGAACATAATTTCCTGACTGGGAATAGGCATCGGATGATGTGTATTGATTTTTCATTTGTTGTTTTTCATAAAATTAATTCTCTTAAACTCCAGGTGCCAGGTGCAGAAGGATCTCAAAAGCTTTGACGGAGGGTGTTACTTTTGCTCATATTCCTTATATGGAAGTCAAAACTCTCCGTCAAATAGTTTTGAAGGCAAGAGTTACTTTTGCTCATATGGAAGTCAAACACCTTCCATCACAAAAGTTGCGTTTCAACTATTCAATCAAATTTGGACACACCATATCTCAAAATAGGTAGGATATGCCTACTCGAAGAATAGGTCCGAAAACTGTCCCGGTCGGTTAATAAAAATAGTATGGATATTTTCGGATCACAGCTGGAATATGTCTATTCCGTTACAATTTTACAAACAAACAACAACATTCGATTTTCGTACCCCCAATGAAAATGGAACAAGAAGACAATGAGACAATGGTTCTTGAGTCATCTCGATAAGTTCTCCGCTAATGTGAAATAGATGCTTTGGTATATTGCAGCCATCTGCTACCCAGTTAGCACAGAACGTTGTTTAAGCCTGGTACTCACTTGTGATCAAAATCGCGCCTTAGTGTGTCTTAAATTTTGCTAGGCGCACTTAAACGCCAATATCAAAAGATTTTGATATTTCGGCGCGATCATCAAAAGACACCGAAATGTCCCCAAACTGGTGATCTTGTAATTTTCGACGCACTTAAACGCGATTTTTAGCACAATTGAGTACCAAGCTTTGACGTCCAAACAACGTTGTTCTAAAGTCGGAACGTTATTTGGCCGGTGAAACAATGCAGGGTCTCTCCTTGGTATGAAAACCAAAAAAAGGTTCGGAAAACTAAGAGGTAGAGAAGTGTATACCAAGTAATGCACAGATAGTTTTGCGGCTTTTAACCACGTATTTAAAAAGAAAATGTTTCGTAACTTTTGGTCTTAAGTAGACAGGCCGCAAGAAAGACCATTAAATCTATAAATACTAGTTAGCTTGTATGCTTTGTAAGAGTGTTTTCATTTGTATGTTCAAAGTCCAAGTATTACGTCACTGTTCGTTTAACCGTCAAGGTTGGATTTTTGGTTTTATTTTGTTTTTATTTCCCCGATTTAAGTTAAAGTTTTCCCGATTCTGGCAAATCGGGTTTGTGTGAATCCTTACGTGGCCCTAAAAATTGTATGTGTGTACGTTTTTGGTGTAATTTGGCCTTTCTTGGTGGGAAAATTAATTTTGGGAGAGCCACGATTTGAGTATTCGTTTTAAATTTCTATTAGAATCACAACCATGAGCGGATTTTGTTTTTTCTGGATTGTTTTACATTGTCTTTGTCTTTGGCTTTGTTCACATTTCGTAACTTTGTAAGTCTTTTTTCCTGAAACATGCTTTCAAGTGTGGCCAGACAAATTTCCTGCTGATTCTCGATATCCCAACTGGGTTACTCAATTCATGCAAAAATGAGCAAGGAAAACATAAAAACAAAAATGTAAACAAATTATGTCATAAAAAAAGACTTCTATAGGCTACCTTGATTCCAGGGTGAACCGTCGGCGGTAGCGCGGGAAAAATGAGAAATGCAGAGGAAGCCAATGTAAGCATCGTCTCCAAAATCAGAAAGCTTATCGCCCTGGGCCTGGGTACGAGGTTGTTTTACGACTTATGTGCGACGAAAATTTAGTTTGTCGGAAAAATCAAAAGAGTAACCAGAATTACACGTTTTTTTTCATTCATTACCACGGAAAGTCATGTGATATACTTTTCAACCAATAATATTTAATTATTGTGAGGGGAAAACAAACACTATGGTTTAACTCACTAAAAGATATTGTTTACTGATTACGCATAATTAATCTTTAGTAAGAGTTCTGTTTTCCTCCAATTGTGACGTCATGCCGTGGCAAAGAATTAGAACACCTAAATTTTAGTTGAGGCTGGATGTTCTTATTTTTTCAACCATTTTCAGCATCAGGTGTTCTTATTGATGTTCTTATTATATGAGTCCAAATAACAAAAGAATACATCGTCTCTAGAAAAACCCTGATAAAAACCCTGGGGTCAGCATGCACGGCACCATGGACATATGACGGCACGTTATTTGGACGGTGAAACAATACTGAAATAATATTGTGTGCCTGGGACACCTTTTATTAAAGTGTTGAAAAATCCTCACTTGCCGGAATTCGTTTTTCTTAATTTAAGACTTTAAGATGTTCTTAATTTTTGAGCAAATCTCAGCCTCAATGTTCTTATAAAAAACGTGTATTGCTCATCGTTACATATATTCCGTCTGATCACACCGCCGCCATGACTCACTCCAAAAATAAACATTTCATTGTGTCAAACCGGTGATCTTAACTCATCTAAAAGATGACAAAAATATATTAATTATACGGCACGAAAAAAGAAACACATGTACAGTAACTGTACCAAAGCTCATAAACAGTAATTTCCGAGCAACAGAAATTGATATTCCGTCCGTTCACATGAAACTAACTCTGATGAATCTTATTTACTTATTTGTAATCATGATGTCAATTTTAAATATGGTAGGTTAATCTTTCCTAGTGCGCATTAGTATTGTCTGTTCACAGACCCGATATCTGCGGAAAATTCAATCGTTCATTTCAGTTCCTCATTCGCAATTTCTAGTTTAAGAGTTGTCCTAGACGATTTTATCGTCAGTTTAATGATAGTAGAAACAAGAAAACTATGTTGCTGAGGTTTAAAGCCATTAATGATGGTCAGAGAAAAGAGACGGTGGAAAAGTATGGAACATACTAGTGTTCCCAAATCTACTGTAAAAACCTCGCCCTCCTGAAAATTCGCAATTTCTAGTTTGAGATTTAACAAACTAAGCGTAAACAAGCGTGTTGAGGCGCGAGTAAAGTTTTGTGGAAAATTGAGGCAACAGCAGCAACAGAAAAATGATTTTTTTTATTTCTCCGCAGAGTATACTAAAAAGGCCTCAGCAAACCGGCCAACATTTCAACCAACGATGTTGGCCGGTTTGCGGTGGGCGCCAACATGCTTGAAAAGGAAAAAATCTCAAAAATGTTGGCCAACATTTATTATTAATTTAAGAAATGTTGGTCAACATTTCCACCAACATTCGCATGTTGGTTGCATGTTGGCCACATATGCCAACGCAAACTCTACCAGCATGTTGGCCAAAGAATCGGTTGAAAATGTTGGCCAACATCTTAGCCAGTTTACGGAGGCCTTTACCAACGAAAAGAATTACATTCTAAAATGGAAATCTGTATTATTTAAAACGCAAAATCTATTAATTTCGGTAAAACAATACGTAGCAGAAGTAAAGTGTCTTGGCATTGGCATTGGATCCTACTAAGATGCTTTTAAATGCAAAAGGGATGATGGGATATCCTACAGAAAAAATCCATATGTAGGATTTCCCTATTATAATATTACAACCTATAATATTGATCCGTATTTCAAATTTGACTCAATCTGACCTAAAAGGAAAATTTTTTCTATATACATATTGATGATATTGGCTAGCTCTCAAAAAAAAGGAAAAAATATCTTCTGCGTAAATTATTACCACTTAATGGAGACGAGCTTAAGTGGGCTTCTTTCTAATGTCATGTTTGTCAACCATCTCAATTTTCAATATTACTCAATGTTTTATAGTTTGGTTCATATTTGGAAAAGGTCAAGTTTCTTTCGGGACTTCAACAAGAATTTAAAGCATGTCTTTGGAAGGGTAGCATTTGTTTTTAGTTGGTCTAGATGAAATATTCCTTCGTCACCTGCAATACAAGACTACATGATTTTATCGCGTACCAATTACTGGCTGCAACAAACCACTTATCTTCTTTGCTGCTCCGTATAGACCCCATATATAGACCCAAAGGATTTCACAACTTTCTCAAACACCCTATCTTTACAATGCACCTGCTTTTTGTCAGAAACTAGAAAACCTACCACTAGGGCACAACGTCCAATGTGGTATTTACCTTCATCATTTCCTCCCCGGGCCGGGCTTTTCAGATCGATCGTGTCAGTCTATTATATAGTAACCGAATAATGTCGTCTTAATCCAAGCATTTGGCTTTTCCAGAAAAAGTCCGTATCCCCCCTGTTGAGGATATAGTATAGGATATCCAGGGGGGGTCTGAAACTTTCAATATCCTAAGATATCCAGGGGGTAAGAATCTGAAGACCAAGGATATCCAGGGGGCGGTTCAAAATTTGCAATATCTTAGGATATCCAGGGGGTAAGATTTAGAGCACCAAGGATATCCAGGGGGTTCGAAACTTTTGGTACGGATATCCAGGGGGGGGGGTTGGTGTTGAGAAAAATCGACATCCTCAACAGTGAAGGGCATAATGATTTTTCTATTGAAAAGCCCATTCCGTGTACTAAAGAAACTAAAAAGAAAGTTATATTTGGTTTAGTGGAAAGTAAATCAGATTCTCTGCAATATCTGCTGGACTTCCGTCTTTATCTTTCGTCCCAACATTCAAACAACGTTGTTTAAAAGTCAGAATGTTATTTGGACGCTGAAACAATGTTAGAATAACGTTGTGTGGCTGTTGGCTACTGTTGGCATTGACAAAGAAACTCCAATCAGGTCAGAGGAATATTTCTTTTGTGGGTATTTTTAATTTAAATAAGAATTATGTGGGGTCCTGTGGTCACCCAACGAATGCAATATGAAGGTTTGGTTTTTGCACTTATCGGTTTTCGTCTAAGTACTTACACATTATTTAAAAATAAGTGTCTCTCTCAAAGCAGAACACTTGAAGTCTTTCTTTTTACGTACTTTTTAAAAGAACATTAAGATTCGAAGAAGCCTTCTACTGTACTTAACTGTTTTGGTTTCAAGCCTTGAAATGTTCTTAAAATGTTCTTAATTAAGTCTTTTAGTTCACGTGTACATAACCAAAAATGAAAAAAAAATCTTATTTCTATACTCTTGATTCTCCAAAGACTTCAAATGTTCTTAACATGTTCTTAATTTATTGACCTCAAAGCCTTATGTTCTTGTATACTTTGTTCTTATATAAAAACGTATTTTTTATATGTAAGTAACGATTGACAAAAATAAAGATCAGGATTAGGACAAACAAGACTATAAAGGGTCTTTATAGTTCTTTATAAAGGGTCTTAAACTGCTTTCGTTTAGTATACAAAAACACAGTGAATAAAGTAAGAATAAAAGAATAAAAGAATGGCTAGACTACATAATAGACAGAGCTCCAGGCTTTTAGGCCTTTCTCTTGGTCTATAGGCATTCATATGCTTGGCCAATAATGATCCCCCCAGATTTGTAAACAGATATACAGACAGTCTTCTATAGGGTGTACTAATTTTATTTAACAAAAGAAATTTAACAATAAACATTTTAATCTTCTAAAGCCGATTGGTCGACGCAGTTTATTGT
>JAUJPO010098221.1:0-23228 GCA_032270745.1 Tiaropsis multicirrata | reverse complement strand
GTGCATGTTTGGATTTTAGGCACCAAAAATATTTTCCACTGTACAAAACACCTTGGTACGGTGGTATTTATATGTTATAATCTGCCCACTGCTTAGTACCTCCCACCATAAACAACATATAAAGATGACCCTGGACACTACCGTACATTATTTTAGGTTGGCTAATCCTGACCTCTCCTATGTACAATCCTAACCCCCTCTGAAACAAACAATCTATCCAAATTCAGATGTATTTAATATTTGACGAATAAATTAGTTTTTTTTTTAGTTCTTATTATGTAAACCAGACTGATATCTGTTATTTGAACTAATCGAACAGGTTTTTTAGTCAAACTTTGTCGAACTTAATCAAACTGTTTTGATTAAAGTTCATTAATTAATCGAAATTTTAAATGAGTTCTCAAAAGTTCGAAAAAGTATAAGACCCTGGTTGTGCTGATGTTTCTGCAACAGTTCGGGTTCCCTTGTCAAATGTCCGAAATTAAAAAAAATTGTCGCCCGATACTTTTCTGACTTGCTCCAACTTTGTTAGTACGCGAAAAAACGAAAAAGGGACCCTGAATGGGAATGAAGTTCCAAATTTTCTACTATTTCACAAGATTTTCTCAAAATGTTCAACTTTTTCCCAAAAAGAGATAATTCTATACATATTTTATCATTTGTGGAAAATATTTTATCCGCATCTTTGCTGCTCTTTTTAAAATGCAATATGATCTGTTAACGTCGTAATTTATAGTATTCCACCAATATATCAGTTCGACAATTGAAACAATAACCAGTGTATGGACAGCTTGGTAGGTTGTGTGCACTGCAGATTTATTAACACACATAAATGTTAATTCAAACAAAAAGCGGAAACCTTTGTTCACAGAAAACCGAACAAGCTGCCTACACATCGGCCATCTCAAGTAACAGAGCCTTAAGGAAGCTTAAAACAGTGTATTAATTGCCGATTGGTATTTTCATGAAAATGTATTGATTTAATAATGTATAAATAGGTGTAAATAAATCACATTTCAAACCATTTAATATTGGACTTGTTGGCAAGAGAGAACATATTCAACGATACAACAAACTTATCCAGTAAGTTAACTTTTTAGTTACGTCAATTTTCTACTCTGTTCCCTTTTGTTTTATACCTTTCCCGGGGGAGGAACCTAGGTAATATCGGGTATCGGACGTGCTGCCCCTCAAAGTACCTTTTTTGAAAGTCTGAAGTGTCTGACAAGGTCCCAAAATCATGAAAGTTCAAAGGAGTTGGCATGTCCCCGTCGGTCGTCAAGGTCAGTGCCCGCCCCCCTGGTTATCTAATTTCTACATTTGAAATGAGAAATTGAATTTCTATTGCAATTCATTAAATCAGATGTTTGCTTCTACTGTTTTAGGAACTGGGTGATACAAAAACGTTCACAATGAAATCGGCCATGATATTGGTTATCCTCCTCTTCAATCTCGACAAAGCGTTTGGTCAAGGAGTTTCCATAACATCCAATAGTTGTGTTGGTGAAGATTGCAGCCCAAACTGGTTACCTTTTGATAACATGAATTCTGCTCTCAAAGGGTACAATATCATGAGTGGAAACCCTCTAAGTGATGGAAAAGATCCAGGATTCAGAGAACAGATTTTTGTACCAACTGTCAAAAATGCACAACATAGATACGAATTACATTCAGCTTTTACTTATGACAACGAAGTTTACTGTGATACTACAATGAAAACAGATGTATCGTCTAATTCCAAAGATTACAGGTATGAGTGAAAAAGATTCATCGAACTGTTTTAACATTTTATTTATCTTATTTTGCGATGCTTTTTCTCTCGTTTTTAGTCGAATTAATCATTAAGAAACTGTTATCAGATAGAACTCCATTTGATCTTTTCCTCAAAAATGATGCGTGTCTGCAAGGGTACCTTAGTGTCGGTGGGATTTCGTGTAAAAGCTTGTCTGATTTGCAGACACATACTAAAACCGTTGGACGTAAGAAGCACGTTTCGTTAGAGAATGAGAGCAGCCTATGTAATAGCGAAAATAATAAAGTACTTTTGTTCTTGTCTTGATTTAATTGCATTTTTTGTCACGCCTGTTAAATCTTTTTTACTCGGGAAAATTATGCACATACTTTGATGATTTTCAAATTTTAGGACATATATTTTCAAAATCAGCATCTAACTAATATTCACTCCTCACGTTTGAAAACGTATTTAGATAGATATTTATTCAGGTTTAGAGTTTTTTCAAATTTTAATCATTTTATTCCTTTTTTATTCACATTCAACTTGCGATTTTCAGAATGGTAGCAGAAATATTATGAAGAATAACCCGTCAAAATTTCAGATCGTGGTTAGCATTGGTGAAAAAATGAATAACACTTTTCAAAATAAATATTGTTAAATAAAAAAAAAATCAAATGTAAACATACAGTAGTTAGATAATGAGAGTTCTGGCTCAGGTGTGAAAATTTACTCTTCTGAATGTGAGTTACTCTTTTTACTCTTCTGAATGTGAGTAAATGAGTTACTCTTCTGACTATACGCAGATCTTTTACGCTCATCTCAATACTCATCTGAATGTGAGTAAAGCCTGATAAATTCAAAAATTTACTCTTCTCAATGTGAGTTACTCTTCTGGGTATAAAGTGCTACTCTATGAGTAAAATTGTTTACAAATGAAGTATCTACTCTACATAAAGTGAGCAACTCTAAACATCACCTCCTCGTTATAAAAGCTTCATTTTAAAATAAGCATTTATAGCATTAAGTCATCAGAAAGAAAATTCGAGAAAGAATGGAATCCAAAGGAGAAAAACGTCCACTAAACTCTAATTCTAATGATGGAGTTAAGAATAAGAAAGTGAAAAAAGAATCAAAGGAAGCTGCATCAAGAAAAAAGGAGCTTCTCAAGACAAAAGCTTTCCCAAAATGTCTATCAAAGTACAAAGTGGCTTATATGAGAGATTTCGAAGAAGATGCGATGATTGTCAGAGATGTCTTTTCGGAAAACGTTGATTATAGATTTGGTTTCAAAGGACGGGAAAACGCCGAGACGTTAGTCAATGGTGTACTATATCTTTTACAAATGTTTGAGAAGCCTGGAGAGTTCGTTGACAAGGCAATGTTCGAAGAAATCAAAGCACTGAAATTAGAGTCGCTGGAAAGTGAGACTTACAAGATCAGCATGAGAGAAGATCAAGAGGCTGAGGTGATTCAAAGAAAACACTTTTTAGATAAAGAGAAGAAGAATGCTATAATAATGAGCTTCATACGTTTCGAAAATTCCACGCCACAGATACGTCTAACGAATTATCAACTTGGTAATTTCAGAGGGAGCGTGTACTTGTATGATTTGGAGGCTATAAACCTATTGAGATATATCGTTGATATGTTTCATATTGAAAAGTTTCAATCCTTATTTTCTTCTTTAAAAAATAATGAAGAAGTAGGAGATAATTTTTTTTGAATTATTTATTGAAGTATCTAATCTTAACTTATTGTATATTTAATAGGCTGATTGTGTAAGATTCAGAAAAACAAACAAATAATGAACATTGTCTCTCTTTTTTTTTCTTTTGAAATAATTTATCTTTCAAATTCACAAAAATAATTATTTACAACTTCAACCTTCTTTAGCATCCTGCCCACCATGAATCGACTCGACTTTATCTGAGAATAAGAAAAAAAAAATTAAAAATTAATTACATTTTTATTTCTCAAATTCAAATTATTGCTTTAACATTTCATCATCATCATCATCATCATCATCACCTCAGAAATAAAATCTATAATAGATGTTCTGTATTCAATTGATGAATAATAGTGTCAGTAAGTTTGAAAAATCATTTACCTTTACCTCTTATTGTGGAAAGATCTTTTTATAGGTTTGAAAAGGTGTCCGGCAATGCGGACACCTCTTGTTAGCCAAAGATTGCGCGCATCTCCAACAACAACCCAAACACCCACATTCATCAAAGATGATATTCGCTTTGTCTATATAACAAATAGTACATGTTCCGCTGCTCTCCATCTCACCATCCTTCAGTCTGAAAAATATAACCAATAGAATTGTTAATTTTTTTTTTTTTGTTCCGTGTATGTCATTTTTTGGAAAAGACAAAAAAAAAAAAAAAAAATCAAAAGAATATTATTTCATCAGATTGAATCTCTATTTCATTTCACATAAATCAATACAGTAGAGAATAACTGCATTTCAGAACATTTTGAATAATAGAAGTTTCTACAAAAGAAAAGAAAGAAATAATACAAAAGAAATCTTACTTGACACAAATTTTACATCGACATGTGTGATTTAGTAGCTTATTCTCTGCCCATTTCCTTACACCTCCGTGTTGTTGGTCTTCCAAATATTTAAGACGTAGGTAAGACAACCGCCTACGTTGGATGAACTCTTCGTGCTCATTCACAGAATGAAAATTTTCCCGATAAGAGTTAAAATCGCGTAAGTGTGTTATCAATGTTGAATATGAATAGTTTACTATTGTCCAGTAAACTATGTGAGCTAAATGCTCACCTTCAAAGAATATTGGTAACGAGTTTAAGGTTGCCTCGAATTGAAGCCTGTTTTTCTCCTCACAGGTTATTGGAATTGTGATTATATTTGGTTCCATTATTTAGTCTTGATAATCTTCTTGAATTCTTGAAGATGAGATAATATGATAAGAAAATCCTTACTCTATTTATATACTTTTTTATCGCTATATTCAACATGATAATGCAGTATCAAAATAGACCGGTGGATGGGAATAAACTGACCGAAAGTCTTCTTTTTTTCTGCACATTTTGTTTGATGTCTATAGATGATGTCACTTCTCATCATTATTTCAAAATAATTATTTTCTTTTCATATCATTAAGTTTGAAAATTCCAAAACAGGAATGAATAGAACAATGATAATTATATTTATCACATGTCTTCTTTCAAAATAACCATTACTAAATGAATTACATAAGCGATTATATATAAAAGTTTAAGATTGCTAGCAAATTATAAAGTGATACAATTCTTTTACTTAATTATCTGAAAAACAAAAAACAAAAAAAAAAATATTTTCACCCGTCAAATGTGAAGCTGTATACTTTCAGCATAAACTTTCGCACCAAAGTCTCGTTGTGCCTCGTGTCATTATTCTGAAAACAATTCACGACTTTTCGAAAGCTCTGATTGCGCGCTAGATGAAAGGCAACGAATAGAACAAACCCGCCACATGTTTGTGTGATAAAATTCTGAAACTGTTGTGCTGAATAATGAAAACTTCGCCTTTTCTGCTTCAACAGATATGTTACCTTCTTATGAATACCGAAATATTTCGGTGGTCGTCCAAATGAATCGAAAAATATGACTTTCTTCTGATCAAAATATAACAAAACCCAATGATTACCAATAGAACTTGAAGGTTTATCGTTAATAACATATATTCCATGTCTCTGTTTCAAAATATTCTTATTACTTTTGAACTCATCAATAGCAAATACTCCATAGTGATAAGTTCCTCTGATCTTTTTATCCAAACTTAAAAAAGTTTGTAATTGTATCGTATTCATCATTAAAAGTCTTTAAGAATGTTTCTTGCTTTATTCACTGTTATTTGATTATCATATTCAGCGTAGAGGATAACAGTGACAGTCTTTTCGAGAGCTTTTGAGAACTCAAAAGAAATTCTTAAACTTCCAGATTTTTGCACTTCTTGATGGCTCCCACACTGTGAAGGGGACAAGTCGAAAGCGAAAAGTGTGTAACCAGCGGGATATTCACTTCTTTTAATAGAAAAACCTTCGTCACGATATAATTTACCAGAAATATCAAAAAGACTTCGATATCCCTCTAAAAAATCCTTTTGCTCAAAGTTGAATTTCATTGGATTTCCAGGTAGCGATTCACCGTTAACATAAACACCCATATTTGATATGTTGAAGTGTTGAAAATTGTATGGATTTTTCTTATAAGATCCGTTGAATGAACTATTCTCAACCATTCCAATAATCACTCTGTTAGGCATTTGTCCCAAGATACAATTTTCCCAGTTCATACTTCCGAGTCCTACAGGTATCGAACGTGTCTTGATGCTCACCCGATTTATTGGATACACAATGGATTCTTTCTCGAGACTTTGTTGTATTTGGCGAAATCTTTGAGGAGTGAGTTCAATCTTTTTGACGCATAGGACAACATCCACAAGTTTGAACTTATAATTCGGAGTCTCGTCGTTTGTTAACAATGAAAACGCATCTTTCTGTCGATGGAGTGAAATTTTAATTGGTAGTCCGTTCACTATTAACTTCCCTTGGTGAGCTATGTCAATGTGAGGTCGACCGCAAATTGTTACAATTTGACTATTTTCGGTGTACGCGTTTCGCTCATCAAGACCTTTGTTCCCACTTTCAGTTTTCAACACCTCCATTTTTGATGCTACGTCTTTGGTATACAATCCCATGCTTAGAGCCGTATTTTTAGCTTCATCTCCATAATTCAACAAAGTTTCCATGTAGGCACGGTAAGCGTAAGTATTTGTGGAGTCTGAGATGATAGAGCCGTTTAGCATCACATCAAATTGACGGAATAATGAAGCAATGGTATAATTGACACTGGTGACATTGTCTTCTTCCCCAATGTTTGTACCATCTCCTTTAAGAATTTGAACCTTAGCTTTCACGTAACTATTGGAAAGATCCAAAAACTTTTCGGTGTTGTTTTCAATGGTAAAGTCAATGGGACCATTGTCTTCCAGTTTTGTTGTTGGATACACTTCCTCGAAGGTGCTCTTTAATATATCTGTCTGAATAGGGATCGGAATGAACAGATCTGTATCTGATAGCCCACATTCTATATGACACGCCTTCTTTTGTGATGATGATGATTCCATTATTGTTTATTTCAAACGTTCAAAATATACCAAATGAAGATTTCCCAGAGTTTTTTTTCTTCCCCTTTCCAGCTCTCTGTGGTGCTCTTCTTCCTCTGCTGTTAGATGGACGAGTGAGACTATTTTTGGTAGCACCCGCATTTATACGTTTAGTAGGTGGTACTGTAACCAATTCTTTAAAGTTTTCTACAGCTCTCCTTTTAACAGCGGTTTTCAAACTCTCACCACCAATGACATCGCTAACAGTTTGTAGTCCAGTCTTCAACGCCGTTTTTCCGATTTGTTTTCCAAAGCTTTTAAGTTTGGGAGTGGCAATACGAAGGAGTCCTTTAAAGATACCTCCAATACCATATCCACGTTGCATACTACCACCTCTGAACGCGGGAAGACTACCTCCGGTTTGAATAGATGCAACCATCTTTGTTATTTTCTTTTATGATAACAGGAAAAAAAAATGTTTAGTAGTAGAACTTTGCTGGTTTTCTTCTAAAGAGCAGCGTCACCACCACTTTCCCAGATTCAAATGAAACCAAATCACCTATGCTATCCCTTAAGTCCACTTCAATAGTTTGTATGTCAGACTGACTGAGAGGCATAAAGTGTGGACGATCATAGTTAACACAGCTTAGCTGACCGTATTTTGCTCGTACAGGAACCACTCGGAGGAGTGGAACCTTAAAATTTCCAGTGTGTTGGTTTTCGATTATGTTTGTGTACACGTAAATAGAGTGGTACATGCTCTCTACAGATGCGATAGATTCTGAGACAAAATTCTGATGATCGCTTTGAGTCTTATACTCATCAGCGTGGAATCCTAGACAAAAACCAATGTCAGACGCTGACATTTTCAATGTACAGTGCTTTTCCATCTCCATCTTAACGCGTCTACCAATCGGATCGTAATGGAATTTAACAGGTCTAAACTTTGTTGACTCCCTTTCATTCAATATGGCGACAATCTCCTCTGGTGATGAATAATATCCTGGTGGAATAACGATTTTGTAAGTGTCTGCTATCGGTGTGAATTTGTCTCCTTTCTTGATTGGAATCATATCGTTACGCTCGTAGTAACTATAAAATTCTTCATCCGAAACGTTTTGCATTGTCTTAACAAAATAGTTCTTTTTCATTCGTATGTTATACCAGGTGACGGGAAATTGTATTTCAGATAAAGCAACCTCGTAACGTTCTCTGTCTACTCTTAACGTATGAGGTAAAACAACTTTGTAGCTTGAAGTTGTGTTGTCTGGAAATACATCCATAGAGCTGTTACTGGGTAGTACAACTGAAAATTGTGCCTGCTCCATTTTTCATTTACCAACTAACAAATCGTCTTCTTCAATATAACTGTTGAAGGAGTCCGGATAGCCACTCCACTTAACAAGTAATAATGTTTTTCCACCTTTCTGTCGTTTTTTACGAATGACCCTTTCGATGCGAAATCTTGAAGGCAAAAGAACCTTTTGAAGTTCCTCCGCGTAAAACGTACCTTTTAACTCCTCATTATTTTGATCCATCAACTTGAAAACAGTTACGCTACCCCCCGCCACGATCGCCTTAACAACAAAGATCTCCTCGCTCCAACCTTCGAGGTATCCTTTTCTGAAGGGACCACGCTCAACACTTATCCTCACCAAGTCACCTGTTTTAAATTTCGATTTTTTAGTCTTTGACTTTGTTTTGTTTTTTTTACCTTCATAAAGATTAATCCACACCATGGGGGAATTTCCTTCGCAGACTTCTGACGGCTTCATCTTGATTGAACTGTGAACTGTGTTGTTGTATTTTGTCACCAAGTTTTGTAAAATGTCAACGTATCGACGAGTGTCCTGCTTCGTGAAATACCTGAACATGTGATTCTTGAGCGTGCGGTTGAATCGTTCGACAACGGACGCCTTTCGCTCACTGTACGTGGTGAACAGTTTGATCTGACGTCTTTTCAAAAGGGCTCTCACTGATTTGTTCAAAAATTCACTTCCCTTGTCGGTTTGTAAAGTCTTTGGTTGTCTTTTCGATACTGTGAAAACGTTTTTGAGTGCTCTTTCGACCTCGCCCGCGGATTTTGTGAGCAAAGGTTTTACCCAAGCATATTTCGAAAACACATCAATCAAAACGAGAAGATACTTATGACCATCGTTCTGTTTTGTGAGTTTAGATAAATCAACTAGATCCGCTTGCCAACTTTCATCTTTTGAATATACCATGACTCTTCGAGTCTTGAATTTACGTCGAACTGGTCGATGGAGGGTATACGAGAGCTGCTTACTCAACCATTCTTTGACATATTTGAAGCTTATATCTTTTCTATACTTCTTTGATTCTCGGTAAAGAGAATAAGCACTCGAAAAAGCAGAGGGATAATCGAAGGAATGATACAATTTCTCCAAAAGTTCTTCTCTGGTGTTATTTTCATCCATGTTTTCTTTCTTTCTTTCAATTTAGTACTGTTACAAAATGAAATATGCTTTAAATTTCTATAAAATGTAATAAAAGAAACTTAAGCTACATGTGATTTTTTGATGTCATCTTCTGGTTGATCGCTTTTAGGTTTTCCATCTATTTGACTGTTCTCCACAATGAGCTGTGAGCTGCAACATACCACCATCAATCGGAATCTTCGCAGCACATCTCGAATACGAATTCTTAAAGCTGACATCACTTTTCTCCCTTTCAGGATACGTCTTGGTTGTATGACATGCAAACGTTAAATAGTCGACTTGGATGGGGGGGAATCACTTTTTAATACGTGGTGTACGTGTTGATGAAACCCAAGGTTTCTTATTCAAAGGACTCTCCTCCAACGATGACATCATCATCTTTTGATTCTTCGCTTTCAACGGGGTTCCTCCCGCCGCCGTCTTCATCTTTCTCTTTGGACCAGGTTCATCATTTTCCTGTTCGTTTTTCTCACTGTACGCTTTCATCAAGGAGATGCTCTTAGGGTTTTTCACCATTGATAAAGGGACGTCAATTTCTGACAAGGCTTTCAGAAACGTGGATAGATGTTGAGAACTAGACAAATGTCTTTTACCACCTGAAACAACATCTTTCAGTAAGTCACCAATGTTAGAATTTGATAGTGTGATACCATTGTACAAAAGTTCCCCATTTTCTTGGTTCCATTTCAAATTGTCACCACCATGTTCTTTTATAAAGCTCATCAATTTCTTTGCACTACCTTTATGCGTCTTTCCCAATTCTCTCAAAAATCGATCATCACCACCAATATTATTACCATTTTGATGTATTTGACTAGTATTACGAATCTCGATAACCTTAGGTTTGGAAAGATGATCGTAGTACGTTTTAAACTTTTTGAATTCTTTCATAAAGAGTCGAACCTTCTCCTCTTCCTCCACATCTCGACGATCCCATACGTTTTGAATTCTCTCATTAGACTGGTGCAAGGCTACTTTTTCCGGTGGTTCTAACAAGTTATTGCTGTTGTTGAAGGATGTCGCTGCAGTGGAATTCTCTCTTTTGGTATTTTTAACCAGGAGGTTATATTCCTCTGGTGCGATGACAATAAACTTTTTTCCACCGACTTCTGTCATGATTGTGTTCGACCAGGTTCTAAAAACCGTTTAAATTTCCACGATGGCTTTGATTATCGGTCCGAGAATGGAAGAGAAAATACCACCACCGTGTTGAACTAAAAGTTTCTTTTTGATGGAAGATTTCTTTTTCGGATCGCAAAGAGATTTCAACACGTTCACCTTCTTTTTGAGTTGACACTTTTGCTTGCTGTTGATGGGAATGTTACCGTGAACAACGTTAGCGATGCAATCACAAATCGTGTTGATGGCTTCCGGTCTTGCAGCTTTCAAGAGTTGTTTACGCTCAGATGGTGAACACTGTTGTAAAAATTTGAGATAAGAGATGTTCTTTTTCATTCGCTGAGTCATGACGGTGTTAACTGCATTCTTCCCGAACACAAAATGAATGATAACCCATCTGAATGTTTCTTTATATGATTGTTTTTCGATGCAGGAAAATGTTACTCTAGTTTTTTTTATTTACTTCATAACCTTTCACGAGGGGATATAAACGTACTGCGGTGCTTCGTTGGGTAAAATACTTGTTCTCACCCTGTGTTTATCGTTTGTTTCAGGTCTTGTGTCAAGAAAAATATATGAAAATGGTTTTTTAGTAGCATCTTTGAAAGCCCAAAAGAGAAACTTTGAGTTGCCTGGTAGAAATTGTTTTGCTAAATGGTGAAATTGACTTTGATCACGGGGGTTTTTGAATACCACAATGTAATCAGAGTTCAAACTGATCGTTCTTTGCTTACCATGGAAAAGATTTTGCGTGAGGTATATGACAGATAGATTATCATGCCTCCCACGGGTGAAGAGTTGCTCAATACGTGAATCAGAGCTCGCTTGATTCATAAGGTCATCCAGAACCAGGAGATTGTTTTTCGATTTGTCAAACATTTCATCTAGATCGTTAGGTAATCCAAAGAGATACTCAACATCAGGGAAATAAGATCTGAGTTCCTCCAAAAGATCTTCTTGATGCTTCGCAAACAACCAAACAATCCTATCTATCTTTTTATCAAAAACATCGCTCCTGTATTTGATAAGATTTCTGGTGAATACAGATTTCCCTGCTCCTCTGGAACCGGAAATCAACATGCTAAAAGGATGTTTAAGTTCAGTATTCATTGTTTCCATCATGTCTTGATCTAACCACTGCGCGCTGACTTGACTGAGGATATTGCATCAAATGATCACTACTTTGTCAAAACTTGTTGATTTTATAGGGAAAATTACAAAAATCACGTTTGATGCACTTCTGGCGGGCGGGGGGGCGTAAGCCCCGCCAAGGGCGGGGCTTACTACAACTTAAAAAAGAAAAGGAAAAAAAAACAAAAAAACAAAAAAAAAAAAACATGCAAAACAAAACATCATCGTGCCGCCAAAAATATACCAAATACGAGCAAGCATGTATTTTTCAAACTTCTGTTTTGCATGTTTTCACGTTTTCTTTGATCTCTATTTCTTTTTCGTTGTTTCCTTCAAACTCATTCAGCGATGAGCAATGATGCTGCAAGAAGAGGGGAATATGAAAACATATCATTCTACACAGATTGGAAAATGTTTACTCATCTTCAGAAGTGTGATTTATCACACATCTTTACTCGTTTTTGTACAAAAAACTGTAATAAAAAGCAACAATAGAGGCTGATGAAAAAGCAAGCATTTCATACTTCGTTGTTGTAATGGACAAGACGACTCATTTCTTCATCTGTGAACATTGTGGACGTTCTTTTGAAAGAAAGTGGAATCAGCAAAGACATACAAATACCTGTCAGGGTGACAATAATGCAGCAGCTAATCATCATGATTCATATTTTAAAGAATTCATTGGTAATGATTTGTTTAATTTAGAAGACATTCTCGATACAGAAGTTGAAGGTGATAGAGAGTTAGTCGATGAATTATGTAAGTATCTTTTTTTTTTTTTTTTTTTTGTTTTTTTTTTTTTGATCAAAATCTTTTTCTTTAAAACCATTCACTCCAAGACTTATCCGTATCCTTTTTACCCATACTCGCCTCGCACTTCCTGATCATCCTTTTTCTTTCTTTTGTTTTTGTTTTTTCTTTTTAAACTTTCCTTTTTCTTTCCCATTTTGTAGCCGAGCGATTCCAACAAAGAATTCATAACATAGGGAGGCAATGCGATATTTCCGGGAACAACAACAGCAATACCTTTGACCAAGAATCACCCATGGAAATGAATGATTCTATCGATGATATACTGGTGGGAAACAATGAGCATCAAAATTTTCCTATGCATTTTATTACCGACGTACCTATGGGAATCAATACCTCTGAGCAAGATTTACCCGTGGAAAACAATGAGTTTTTCCATTATATACCTGTGGGAAACAATGAACATCAAAATTTTTCTACGAACTTTATGGGAATCGATATCTTTGACCAAGGTTCACCTGCAGAAATCAACGATTTTAATGATATGCCTGTGAATATCAATGAATTTAACCAAGACTTTAGAAATCTAAACATCGAAGATTTGTATTTTTCAAACGGTAAGGATACATTCGTTATTAAGCAATCCTAACTCTTGTTGATTTTCCTTGATATTGATTCTCGTCTTATTTTCTTTCTTCAGAGTTGAATCAGATACAGACACAATTATCACCATTACAATCGTATTCATACCATGAATCATCACCTCCTGAAAACACTGAAAAAACCATTCGAAAGGATGTCAAGAGTTATATATGTTCTCACTGTGATAAATCGTTGAGCAACAAAGTGAATCTTCGTCATCACTTAAAAAGATGCCTATCAAGCTATGGACAAGTTGGAGCTGGCAACACAGTTAATGATTCCACAAACCAACCATCAGAAGAAGCACAAGACAATACATCCAACTATGATAATGATATCAAACTGGTTCAAAGTGCGATGGGTGGAAGGTGTAAATTATATAGAAAGTTTAACAATGGAAAAGATGCTGTGCTGCATATTGATGCCCTTAGAGAATTCCGAGAAACGGTTTTATCGAATGAAAACATTAAATTTTACTTTTCAGTGAAGCTGCTCTATCATCAAGCTAAGGATCCAAGTGATCTTACTGATCCTCCGATTGTGCACAATTCACAAGTTTTCAGATATATAACTTCTGATACTGATATAGATGAGCAAATCACACTTGCATACAAGAAAATAACAGAAGACATTGAAGCCTTCGAAAAAAATGGTAGTGGATGGGTGGTTGATCAATTGTTATCCATAGATTTAGGTAATAACCTCTTTATACTCTCAAAAGTTTTCTTTTCGACGCTTTTTAGTTTTCAATTTTATCTCCTGCAAGCACATATACACTTCATTTCCTCTTATAATAACATAAAATTAACATCTCATATTGTTTTGTTTTCCTTAAGCTTGTGTCGATTACAATCCATTGAACGCTTCATCGTATATACCTTTACCGAAATTCGTTGCACTTAAAAAAGCCTGCATCAATATAAATAACAATGATGAAAGATGTTTTATGTGGAGCATTTTAGCAGCTTTGTATCAAGTGGAAAACAATAGAGAGAGACTTGCTCAATATCGTGAACATGTTGGAAAATTGAATTTCAATGGGATTTCTTTTCCAGTCAAGATTAAAGACATTCCAAAATTTGAATCACAAAATGATATTTCAATACACGTGCTAGGATATGAGGAGGAAACTTTCTTTCCATTGTTTATCAGCACGAATGTAAAAGAAAGTACCAAACATGTGAATTTGCTTTATTACTCAAATAAAGCAGGTGCATCTCATTATGTATGGATAAAAAAACTATCCAGGTTGCTGACGAACCAATTATCAAATCATAACGGGACTAAACATTTTTGTATGTACTGTTTGAATAATTTCGAAACCACGATAGTTCAAGAAAAACATTCTGAAATTTGTAAACAACATGGAGCTCAAGCTGTTCGTTATCCGGAAAGGAATGGAGTGGAAGATAAAGTCACTTTCAATAAAATCGAACACCAACTTCAACTCCCGTACATTATCTATGCTGATTTTGAATGCTTCTTAGAGAAGTGTGAAGAAAAGACGAACGATGATGGTAAAAAAGAAAAGAAAACGAACAGAGAAAATATTCATAAACCAAGTGGTTTTGCTTTTCACGTTGTTAGCGCTGATTCAAGATTTTACAAAGACCCTTACGTTTACTTTGGGGAGGATGCAGCAGAAAAATTTCTCGAAAAGCTAACTGAAGAGGTTGCGGTTTTGAGAGGTATTTTGGAGCAAAAAGTATCGATGAAAGAGTTGACATCAATTCAGAAGCTGAAACACAGAAAAGCAAAATGTTGTTATCTCTGTGGAAAAGCCTTTCCCAATGGATGGACCTTTGATCGCACTCAAATTAAAGTTCGAGATCACAATCACCAGACAGGTTTGTAGTAATATTCTAGTGATAATACTTTCATTAAAATGCGAACAGAATAATAATTAAAAAAAAAAAAAAAAAAAAAAAAAAAAAAAAAGCGTATCAACAAAATCAATATAATTGTTTCTTTTATTTATTTCAGGAGATTATCGTGGTGCAGCACATTCGATTTGTAACCTTCAACTACGAATCAACCCCAAAAAAGTTAGAATACCAGTCGTCTTTCATAACCTCAAAGGTTATGATAGTCATTTAATACTTTCTGTGATAAAACCAAAACATGGAAAAGCCCATTGCATTCCTCAAAACAGTGAAAAATATATCGGTGAGTTTAGTAATAAGAAAATATATAATATTTTTTTCAAAATTCCTGATTTAGAGACCAGTGTTTTATATACAGTAAAATTATTTTCAACCTTCAGGTTTTTCAATCGGTGATATTACATTTATCGACTCAATGCAATTCATGCCTGCTTCAATGGCTACACTTGCATCAAACCTAACCAAAGATCAATTTATACAAGTAACTCGATATCTCAAATCAATGATTTCATCACAAACAGCTGATGAAAGCGACAACCTTTATCATCAGTTCGAAAGCACTCAAACCTCAGATAGGGAATATCAAGAACCTATCTTAAACCATCAGCAGCTGCAAGAATTAGATGAACAGTTTAAGCTTCTCACGAGAAAAGGTATTTACCCATACGAGTATTTTAATAGCATCGAAAGATTTGAAGAAACTAAACTACCCCCACGTGAATCATTCTACAGTTCACTTACTGAGGAGAGTGTGACGAAAGAAGAGTACAGTCATGCGCAAAACGTATGGAAGAAATTTCAGGTAAGGTTTATGAATTAACACCATTCAATGACTGTTTGATGCTCAATTAAAACTTAAATAGTTAAATGTTTGTTTGTTTGTTGCTGTTTTTTTTTTTTTTTTTTTTTTTTTTTTTAATTTTTTATGTTTTGTAATTTTTAATTTCTTATTTTCCTTTCTTTAGATGAAAACGCTAAAAGATTACCACAACATTTACGTGCTAACAGATGTCTTAATCATGGCTGATGTCTTTGAAGCATTTCGTTGTGTTTGTTTAAAGCATTACCAACTCGACCCAGCTCATTATTACACTGCACCAGGAATGTCATGGGAAGCTGCACTGAAAAAAACAGGAGTAAATCTTTCACTTCTAACTGATCCAGATCAGTATATTTTTATTGAAAAAGGAATCAAAGGAGGCGTATCAATGATTACGAAACGTCATGCAAAAGCTAACCTATCCGAATTACCAAACTATGATCCATCCTTGAAAGATACACATTTGATATACCTCGACGCCAACAACCTTTATGGTTGGGCAATGTCACAAGCATTGCCTACAGGTAAAAAATCTAGTTACTCTTCTATCATCATTTTTTTTACTTGTTTTTTTTTTCTCCGGTAACTGATAAACTTAATAATGAAAATAAGATTTCATTTCCAACAAAAATTTTAGTCGTCCTTTTCAAATTATAGGTGATTTCACTTGGTTAAGCGTTGAAGAACTTGAGAATTTTGAAGTAATGGAGATTTCAGATGAAGCTGAGTTTGGCTACATAATCGAATGTGATCTAGGTAAATGATTATTCGTTTTTTATTTTTTTTTTATTTTTTTAAATTAAATCAAATGTTTAGTAAGATGCTATAATATTTTTTTTTTTCCTTTATATTTTAGATTACCCAGACATCTTACATGATGCTCATTCTGAATACCCGCTTGCTCCAGAAAGATTTGAAGTTTCTGAAGATATGTTATCTCCAAAGCAAAAGGAAATTTTAACGAAGGAGAAATCAAAGTTTACAAGTCAACCGAAACTCGTTCCGAATCTTTTTGATAAGAGAAACTATACACTTCACTATCGTAATTTGAAATGTTATCTAACATATGGAATGAAATTGAAATCGGTGAGAAAAACTATATTTGCAATTTTCAATTTTCAATTTTGATTTGATTTATTCTCTCATGCAATATACTTTACATTTCAACTTTTCTTTTCTATTTTCTAGATTTCGAAAGTTCTCAGATTCAAACAATCAAAATGGTTGAAAAGTTATATTGATTATAACACATATCAAAGAAGTAAATCAACAAATGAATTCCAAAAGAACTTCTTCAAATTGATGAATAATGCTATGTTCGGAAAGACGATGGAGAACCTCCGGAAAAGAAGAAATGTGAACCTAGTAACAGGTATAATAACGCTAGTAGTTTTGAAAGTCTTTTTTTTTTCTATGTTTTTTATTTCATTTTTAACTGTTCTTAACGTTTAAGCAAGTTATTAATTAAGATGATTTTTATACACTTCTTTTAGATCCGAATTCGTTAAGAAGATTTGTTAGTCAACCATCATTCAAAAAGGCCCATATCTTTCATGAAAATTTGATTGGCGTTGAACGCATCAACCAAAGTATTTTGCTCAATAAACCTATGTATATTGGTTTTACCGTATTAGACTTGAGCAAAACATTGATGTACGACTTTCACTATGGGTATATAAAGTCTCAGTTTCCAGGAGAAACATCGAAGCTGCTTTTTACCGATACTGATAGTCTTTGCTATGAGATTCAGCATGATAGAATGTATAAAGTTTTCTCAAGAGATCGTCATCTTTTCGACTTTAGCAACTATGATAAATCAAATTCATGTTATGATGTAACAAACAAAAAAGTCATTGGTAAGTTCAAAGATGAGCTCGGAGGTGATCACTTGAGAGAATTTATTGGGTTGAAGGCGAAGATGTACTCAATGTACTACCACATTTATGATAAAGATCAAAAGAAAGTAGTGCCAATTCAATCGAAAAAAGCAAAAGGCGTCAAGAAGTGTACTCTGGAAAAGAACATTACACATTCAGATTATCAAAATACGCTTATAGAAATGAGTGTAGTCTCCAGGATATATAACTCTATAAGAAGCATAAAGCATCAGCTTTATACGTTAGAGCAATCAAAGAAGTGTTTATCCTCTTTTGATGACAAAAGATTTATTTTAGATGATGGAGTAAATACTTTAGCACACGGACATTATTCAACAAGAAAGCAATGAATATAAATTGAAATGGTTTTTGAATATACAATTTTTATTTTGTTTTCTTTTTCAAATACAGTAATAGTAAGTTGATATTGTTTTTATCATGAAAAAAAAAAAAAATAAACATAATGATATAAGTGTTTTGTTATAGATCAATACGGCAAAATATCGAGTCCGAAAGGGGGGTAATATTTTACCGCATTGTAATGTTGATACTAATAACAATGATAATAAAAATCAATTTTCTAGAAATTGTTCTATTTTATTCTTTAATCCCATCACCCATTCATCGTCAGCCAAAAGTTCAGATTTAGAATATTTGAATTCACCATCCATGTTTAGAGTTACGTTGCAAATTTCATTGGCTTCCTCCTCGTCAACAGCTTTTAAAATATTTGAAAATGCGTCTTCTATAAATTCTTTAGTCTCAGTGGTGAGACAATAATGATGAAGCTGACTTGGATAGTTTTCCAAACATCCTTCACACATCTCTCTTCGCACTTGAAAAACGTTTTCGCGAATCTTTTGAAAGAAAACGTTTTGCATTTCATTCTTGAATTTTCTTCGGTTGAAATCAGTAAGACAACTTCTAATATCATCAATAAGTAGCTTGGCTTTACCAGGACAAAGGATGATAGAATTTGTTTGCTGCCCATGAAGTCTTTGATGTAAGATAACATAGTTTTCATTGTCTTGATCTAAGTAGCTATGTACCTTGTAATCGAGATTCCGTCCCTTCTTCCATTTAGAGATCTTGCTCTCAAAGCGTTTCTTCTTCTTTGGAGCTGACAGAGAAAAATTATCTCCACATTTTCTCTTATTCTTTGGTGTTTCCATTTCATAAGAATTTTAGAGCTATAGCTATAAAGCTTAGGGCGTATAGATATCCTCTAGGTGTGAACCAAACGTTTAATATACTTGAGCAAACTCGAAGAAAGCTCATTTTATAGTTTTTTCTTATTAATAAATTAGAATAAGTCAACCGCTTTTAAATACAGTAACTATTTAACTCATATTCAGAAGAGTAACTCACTTTGAGAAGAGTAACTCATATTCAGAAGAGTAAAAAGAGTAACTCACATTCAGAAGAGTAAATTTTCACACCTAAGCCAGAACTCTCATCAACAATACTGAATTGCAACATTGTTTCAAATATCTTCAATCAAATACGTTAAAGACTTTTAAAAAACGAACATTTCCAAATTCATCTTTTAGGACCAAAAATAAAACATTATTGTTTTCTTTAATTACAGTTGTTACTGTCTTACTCATATTGTTTTAGGTAGTGTTGATTTTCACATTTCTTATATCTATCAAAAAGTATTTAACGTAACTCATTTACTCACATTCAGAAGAGTAAAGAGTAACTCACATTCAGAAGAGTAAATTTTCACACCTGAGCCAGAACTCTCATTATCTAACTACTACATACTGTTACGAAGCAACTCTTTTCAACGCATCAAGATTAAAAAAACTATTTTTACAACCACCACTTGAAACAATAGGAATTTGAATAGAAAAGCAAGCAAAAAAACGCACGTTTTTATAATAAAAGACCATTTTGATCCCCCAAAGCCGGGTTAGGTTGCGTACTTAGAAAAAAAGGGAACAGGCGGATGTGCCGTTGAGGGCACCTTTATCGGCTTTCGTGTATTCGTGGTATGGTCCAACAACACGAAAATTGAAAATCCCTATTCGTAGGGTCCCATATTTGAGAAAAATATGGAAATTTTGTAACAATTTTTTCAGAAAATTATGGAATTTGAATCCCATTCCCTTTTCTCAAGATTTTTCGCATTTTTGCGATACACCGCCGTACTCCAAATTTAGAATACTTTTTAAATCAGAGAGAGTTTCACGAGAGAAACCTTTACGAACTTCGAGAATTTGATCACTCGTGAGTTTATCTCGCAAAACTGTGCAATTATTATCGAATCTCTAAAACTTCTTATATCGTGCTAAAGTATGTTCAAATTCCTTTCTTTGCAAAATTTACTTAAAATACTAAGCGCACCATAATCAAAGTGCTCAGAAAGGATATTATTAAAGCTCAGCCTCATATAACTCAAAACGTTGAACATAATAGAGTCTTAATATAACTTTTTTTAATTGTACAGGAAATTTATGGGAGAAACATCAAAATCGGGAGTTGATTTGCAAATTGGTACAGAAACAGAAGTTACCGCAGGGATTGAAGTGAAAGCAGTCAGTGTTTCTGCCACAAAGACAATACCAATACCATTCACCAGAGCTTGGGGTAAGTCTCACGACTTCCAAACGATGGAGGGCTTTTTCAGCAATAGTAAAAGCTTGGTTGCTACTTCATATGCAAAATGCCAGCTTTACGAAGTGACCATCCACACTTTTTCTTCCATCCCACCTCTTATGGAGCCTTTCAAGCAATCCATCCAAATATTACACCAAGCCAGCGGTGCCGATAAAAACAAACAAAGAAGAGTTTTCAGGAACTTTATCAGGCATTATGGAACCCATTTCTCAAAGAAAACGTCTTTCGGTGCAGAAATCATTCACAGAACAGTATTTTCTAGCGAAATCAAAAAGAAGTTTAACAGTGAAAAGATCAAGAAATGTGAGTATGTGAAAGGCAGCAAGATATTTGGCATCCAAGTCGAGCAAGACAAATCTGGGTGTTCTTCAACTGATGAGAAAAACCTGTACAGTGAATATGGTTCGACCGTTACAGCCTACACCATGTCCAAAGGTGCTCTTCCAGAGAAGAACATTTACACTTGGGCACAACAAGATTTCAAATCGGTTCCTTTGAAATACCAGTTGTCACCAATCATAAATCTCTTTAAAACGGATTATTTGGATGGTCAACTGAATGTTTCAGCTGAAGGAATTCGCAAATGGTTTGTACCGCTGTATTTTGATTTTTGTAACTCGATGTATGGAAAGGAATGTACTGAAAAGAATGGATGTGGGTATGATGATAAATGTCCTTCAAATACTGATTGTGTTGGTAGCAGTAGCAGCTCACATTATTGTACAGGTAATTCTATTTTATTTTATTTTCAAATTCAGATGTTTTTCAAACTCAAATGTGGTGGTAAACTTTTGCTTGACTTTTAAGCATTGATCATTGGCCAAGTCTTTTTTAGTAAAGTGGAAAATCAATTTGATAAATTGTAATATGATACGATTGTAATACGGTAGAAAAAAAAAATTAACTAATTTGCTTTTATGGACAAGTAGAGTCCAAGGAACCAACGTCAAACTCATACTTACCTAACGAGGAAGTAGAACCTGATCAAGGAGGGGTTTCTTCCAGAGTAAGGCCCTTGCCTTGCACTTTGCTTGGACTGACCTCTCCGATTGCTACAGGTGAAGTAACTCGACCGTAAAATTTCTGGTAGTGGGGACTCGATAACTTTCTTTGAACTTTACTTTTTTTACAGCTTGGTCAAGTTGGTCATGTCAACGTTGCACCAAAGCTGCTAAACGAACACGAAGTTGTCACGGATGTAAAGGTAAAACAGAGGATACTCGAATAATTGGAAGCTGTAAAATTGCACCATCTTGCTTCCCTGATAAAGGTAAATATGTTTTAAGTTAGCCAAATAAATACTGTAGCTAATGCCATTATTAGAAATCGTTTTACCAGGGGTCGGCAAGTTTATCCTTTCAGAGACTAATCTTTCCTAAGAGAGGCAAGAAGAAAATTTTTATTCCCGACTGATTTTCACTACCTATGGGTTTTAACAGAGGCCTGAATCACTTGTGAAAACCTAAGACTGCAAAACGACAGGAGAATTTGATTTTAATATTAAAAATTTATAAAAAAAACTAAAAAGTCAGCGAAATGTAAAATCCAAATTCAATTCGTTTCAGAACTGCGCTACAATACTGGTTCATGGGTAAACATACTTAATAACATACTTGCCTTTACTTGGCGTCATTGGTCGTTTTGCCCAAAAGGAACTTGGGTTGTTCAGTTGCAGACAAGAGTTGAGAGCTATCAAAGAGGTAATATTTTAATTCCATTGTAACTTTCATAACCATTAAGTGCTTTAAAACCGAGGTGCTTAATAAAGAAAATCCATGTAAAGATATTAATTTATTTGCTTACTCGGCAACTTTTACTGAAAGATGAAAGCTGCGTTTGAATAGGGTAGTTATCTTTGAATTATTATGTGACCCGGACTGTCACCTGAAGTAAATTAGCGACGCGAGAAGTGCTCGCTTCGTTGGTCAATTTGGTTGAATCCCCAAACCCTCAACTTTATGATTTGGAAATCACCCTACCACCCTACCACTTCGGCCACCGCTTCTGCTTTCCTGTCAAAATATACTTGCATACAAACCCTAGACTTTGCTCATTTTGCTTCAGGCTTGTCGAAAATATATTTTTAAACACAAGCTGTGCAGTGATGACTAAAGCCGTTGGATCTTTTTATTTATTTGTCGATTCGAGACTTTAATTTTTCTTTCCATGTATTTCAGGTGATGACGATACAGCATTGAACGCAATTTCGTTGAGATGTAGCGATGATGTAGGTACAACTATCAAAAGTGGATACACTAATTGGGGTTCATGGCGAACGGAGTCACAAAAATGTATCAACGGATTTTATGGAGGCATGCTTAAAGTTGAAAGCTATCAGGTAAGGTTAAATTTATCTAAGAAATAATGAAAAACGTTTTTTCAACAGTAGTGGCAGATTTCTCATACGTAGACGAACACACTGTTAAAAAAATATCTTGATCATCAACATATAAGAATTTAGGTTGAAAATCATTTCATTCTCTTCCACCTTAGGGTTCTGGAGATGATACTTCAACAAACGCAATTCGTTTAAGGTGCCGAGACGATAACAAATGGTATCATAGCGGAGAAGGAGGATGGGGAGCATGGAGTCAAAGCACATACTGTCCATCTGGTTACAAGATAGTCGGTCTTCGCACTCAAATTGAAAATTATCAAGGAAGCGATGACGATACAAGTTTAAATGGTGTTATCTTACTATGTAGATATTTCGGAAACTAAATACTACGGAAAAACTGAACTTCCATTTCACTCTAAAAAGGTTTTAATTGATATTTTGTATAACTTTTCTTCATAATCTTTACAGCTTTCCCATGGAATATATTGCTGTCACAAATTTTAAAGCTTTTCGTTAAGTTTTTTCAAGTTGATATATTTAAAGATCATGCTTTTATTTACCCTGAATTCAATTTGTTCGAACATTAGGACAACCAAATCGCCTCTTTGTTGTCGTTCCTGCTTAAAATCAGAACAAGCTTTCCCTTTCATTTAAATACTAGCGGTTAGCTGAAGCTATGAATGCCCCGCGCGCAGAGCTCATTTAGCCCAGAGGAGTGGCCTTGATATCTCCC
>JAUJPO010098110.1:0-23229 GCA_032270745.1 Tiaropsis multicirrata | reverse complement strand
AATTGGCATTTAATGAAGGCGTTCATTAATCGTCTTCTTTTTGCTTTACTTAAGTAGACGCTCATTCTTGCTAATGCGCTAATTTTAAGACTGGCTGTTTTGCAGAGTTTTTCAATATGCGGTGCAAAAGTCAGAAGGTTATCAAAAGTAATGCCAAGAATCTTTGATGTTTCTGTGTTGAGAACAGCTTCATTTTTCACATTTAGAGACATGGTGTTATCGGTTTTGTTAACGATAAGCTGACATTTATCAGCGTTGCCAACCATTTGGTTATAAGAAAGCCAGGTGAAGATTTTTTCAGCAACGGAGCTTAGCTTTTCACTAACTTCGTTCCAAGTTGGTGCAATGGTATATGGCGTGGTATCGTCAGCATAATTAGCTACTTTAGTTTCTACGATAATAAAGAAAAGGTCCGATATGTAGATGTTGAATAGGAGGGGTCCAAGAATAGAGCCTTGAGGTACTCCATCGCTGATTTTAAGCCATTCACTTAATTCTTTTCCTATTTTAGTCCTCTGTTTTCTTTTGGAGAGGTAACTCTTCAACAGTCTGGTGGATAAGTCATCAAATCCGTACGCACTAATCTTAGCTATCAATAGATCATGGGACATGCAATCAAACGCCTTTGAGAGATCGATTAGCAAAGCTCCAAATACTTCCTTTTTATCGTTGGCCAGTTTCCAGAGTTCTTCCATTGGTAAAAGTGATGTTTGAGTTAAATAACCTTTTCTGAATCCGCATTGTTGTTCATCAAAGTATTTTTCGAAATATTCTGATATCTGATTATGAAACACTCTTATTTATTTTTTTTATTTTTATTTATAGAAGTATATTTCTCAGGTCTATCGACCTCTATGAAACAATGGTGTGGCGCTCCACCTCAGTCTAAATTTACCCAGTAGTTTAGGGCTAGCGAAAGAGGGATAGACTCCTCCGCTGTGAGGTCGCTCCCGAAACTAGGCCTCCCCAATTAACTTACCGTAGATTCTCTAATTTAGTGCGGCCTCTAATTAGTGCAAATGGTCCCTCTATTTATTAGTGAGGGTGAGTTTTATGGAATTTCCGATTCACCTCTAACTTAATGCGGCAATGGTCAAAATTACCTCTAATTATAGTGCAGAGTGGGAATTAAAAAAAAGTGCAACAATATCGCTGTTTTGAAGGTTGTACCTAAATATTGTATTCCTCTCAAACTTTCTTTTTAAAAAACGGAGACACTGTGTTAATCAAAGTCATCGGACCGAGAAGATACCTCGCTGACTTAAAAAACAAGGCGGTTTGGATTTGCCAGCTGAATTTATCTTCAAATCATCAAATGAAAATCTTAAAGTAGAGAAAGTGTAAATATAATCTTTTTACCTCTAATTTAATGCGACGTTGATCTGAATTTCCTCTATCTATTAGTGCAGGTTCGAAATTAAAAAAACCTAGCAATTTACTGTCTTCTGATTATTAGTGCGGCATGACCAAAGTAATATTTTTTTACCGCACTAAATTAGAGAATCTACTTACTTACTGACTTACTTGACAGGAACGCGTTTTTAGTTTACATCCTGAGTATATACCTGATTTTTATCCTTTGTTTGTATAATCTGTGGTTATTGTCTGTTATGCCATAGTCAGTATAAAAACCCCGGTCTGGAAGTGTTTTGTTTTTGTTTGTTGTTAATTTCGACCAGCGAAAGTATTACGATCGTCTGCGGCGGCAGCGGCGGGTCGGAAGAATTTTCCATTCGGGCGCATACAGATTGGCGGAGGCGCTTTTTTGGGGCGTCCCAGAATTCATTTGCAAAAATAAGGCGCCGACTACACCAAATTCGAGCTTTTCTTGGATGAATGATCTAAATTTTATGTGGATAGTGTGTAGAGAACTTTATATACTATTTACTCATGTCGGTACTCGCTCTTGCAGTATTATTTTTGTAAAAGCGTTTTTCTAACAAGCAGGCAAGACAGTATTTTGTTATAAAGCAACTTATTAAAGAAGAATTTGTAAGTATTTTTCACTTTTGCTTATTCAGATCCACATAAAATTGTTCAGTGGACCTGTTTGAAGAACCCTTTTTTTCTTGCTCTAATTCACTGACTGAATGAATAATTCAACCACCTGATTGGTCGGTCTGTTGTGGCAACGAACTTTCTCATTTCTCTCATATCATGACCACCAAATGTTTATCCCAAAAATAAATTTTGAATCGATAAGTAAATTATTCATCAGAAAACGTGTACCAAATCTAAGAATGAACAGTTTGGTATTCATTTAATTAATCATTTAATCTTCATTCAGAATTAGCTGAATTTGCTGAATTTGCGTGTTTTGCGAATCAATGGCTTCAATTCAATCCACCTGTTGTTTTAGCTTACAAAATTATGAATAAAACATATCAGCACAGTCATCAACTAAAGATATCTCAAGAAGTTTTTTACAGATTTAATGAAAGTATTCGATGAAATCACACCACAGAAAGTAGTTGATAGTTGAGCAAACGCGAGATACAAAATGGATAATGAAAAGTTATTAAAGAAAATTGAACTCTTGACTGAAAAGCTTTCCAATATTGATGATGAAGTAAAGAAAAGCAAAAGTGATATTCGAAAACTGTCTACTGGAAAATCATGTGGAAATTTTCAACCTCATGAAGAAAACAAAAAAACACGAGATCTAGAACAAAACAATACTCGTCAACCTAAAACATCCTTGAGCCCAAGCAACTTTGATGAGATCGAGAAGAAAATTAGTGACGAGCGTCAGAGCTATGCTGAAGGGTTAACAGTACATGGATTGAGTCGTATCGCAACTGGAAGACCTGCCAGCAAAGTAGTTTGGACAACTTTGGTGTTAGGCTCGCTACTAACGGCTGCTCTCATCTCCAAGGAACATTTTGTAGCCTACTTAGGCCATCAAAGTGTCACACATACAGTAATCACAGCACAAGATGAAATATCTATTCCTGCTATTACTGTCTGCAATTACATTGGGATCAACCGAGAGCGGCGCCATTTCAGTGGAAGTCCACCCATCTTCACACGACCCCTACTTTCCAGCCTCGATATGCGGGAGTGCGGTAGAAACTTAACCAAATGTGGCTACAATGGTACAACCCTTACTGAAGTTCAATTTTACTCCAGTGATTATGTCAAATCAGAGAAATTGAACCATCTAGTGAAATTTGATCCTTCCACCAACTGCTTTACTGTTAAAGGCTTCACACAAACATTCCCCTCTGATATTTTATCAGTTCAAGCGATAGATAACCGAACTAATAATTTGTTTAGTGAAATTTACGTCAATCCTGAGTATGAAACATTTCACGAAGCTTCGCCAACCATTTATTGGGCCAGCGAAGGCTTCTACCATGTCAATATCGAAAAAAAGATCATCACACGTTTGGGTTTACCATATACAGAATGTATCGATGGCAACGGAACTTATGCACAAAATAAATTCACAGGAGTTTATACAATTACAAAATGCAAGAAAGGCTGTTTTTGGGAGGCAGTGTTCGAAAGATGTGGCGCTATTCCTCAAATGTATAAAAAACACATGCGTAGACCACATCTATTTGACAACAAAACATTTGTCAAGGATACTGAAGGCGATGTTTGCTTACGAAAAGTTGAGTCGGATGATGAAGTAACATCAAAGTGTAACACACAATGTGTATTACAACCGTGCTACGAAGAAGATTACAAAATATCTTTAGACTTTCATCGATCAAATGACCCAAACTTTTTGGAATTGGCTTTCACTTTCCAATCTTTTATGATTGAGATGATTTTGGAGGTACCAGCAAACACATGGCAAGATTTGTTCGCAAATTTTGGTGGCTGTGTTGGTTTGATGACTGGAGCATCCATTCTCTCATTGGTCGAAATTTTCATTTTCTTTGGACTCATTTGCTTTGACTTTTTTGATATTTACAGCAAAGTTGGTTCAAAAATCGCTCCAAATAAGAATTAAATATTTCATTTTATTTTCATTTTCATATTTTGAATGTTGTAAATATTTATTTCAAATTTGTTAAAAATTAAAAACAGTATATAACTGTCAGTTTCACGCTTAGTGCAATCCTCAGATATACATACAAATAAAATTCAAGATGTTTATATACAATGTTAAAAAATGCTAAAAAACGAAATAAATAAAAGGCTCAAGGGAGTTATGTACAATGAATAATTAAGTTAGTCCGGTGGGACTGATTTATAATTAGTTAAAAGAAATTTTTTAAATGACGAATAGTTGTGACTCGCCCAGCAGTCTTTGAATTTTTCACCGGTCAGCCCAATATAGTGCTTGCCTACATCATTTTCGCATTTCGTCACATGACATTTATAAATTACGCTTTCAATCAAACAATTACCTCCAAGGGGGCAGGCATTTTGTTTTGACAGTTACAAGTTCTTACATCATTTGCGTGTTTTGTTGTATTTACTAAATCCGTGTACCGAATGTTATAAAAGTTCTATTATTATTAGCTTAAATAACAAAATTCTTAAACATTGCTTCTTAAAGTAAATCTGTATATATGGGGTAAGAGAGGCCCCGTTCTGAGATTGTTATGACGTCATTGTGATACAATGATATCACCAATGATGACGAAATTTTGTCAAAAGTTGTCAATCCATATTATACACATACTTTCATGACGAAATGAAAACTCTATCAAAGGTTACCAAAGATTTTCATTGCCTATAGTCCCCCTGAATGCTTGTCCATCTTCTTAAAAACGATACATAGACGTTTAACTAATCTGTTCATTCATTGAAGCCCCATTGAAGGGTTACTGTATAATCGCTGAAACAAAAGGCCCATTGTTTTTATTGCTGTGTATAAGCTCAATCAATATCCGAAATTTAAAGACAAATTTTAAAATTCATTGATTTTTCAAAAACATTTGCGGTAGTTTTAAGGGACGCGCAACGAAAAGTTTTTATCAGAAGTTATTTTTATATAGGATAAAAATTCGTTCAAAACTTTATTCTTTCTGCTTGCGTGAAACTTTGGATAGATTTAGAAGTGGAGCGCCAGTCTGCCGTCAGCACCCTAACTGCACCCGTCAACTGAGTAATAATGCCAGATAAGGCTGTTGAAGGAAAAATTTGCGCGAGCGGAAACTCTAGACCGCGCGAATCTTTATTATTTTGAGTTTATTCGGGATAAAGATTTCGTCTTGGACTATAAGATAGTCTACGTTTTTGTTAATGGTTATTTGGAACTTGGTGAAGTTGAAAACACTTTTGGAACCAAATCGAATAACCATTTGAAGGTATGCTTGTTTTGTTACTCTTATTAATTTCATCTTGCGAAAGTATTACGATCAGCGTCTGCGGCGGCGGCGATTTTTGACCACTTTTGACCGCCCGCCTGTACCGCGCGAACTTCTCAATGTTCTCGAAACTTCTAGAAAAAACAAGCGCTTTACACCGCTTTTCACTGCTAACCAAACGTGGATTAAAGCAAGATGAATGGCAGAACCTATAGGCAGAGTTAATAATGTGTTTCATGGATTTTTCTGTTTGTGGCTGTTTTTATTGAGGCTTTTGAAAAATGGAGCGTGAAATGTGTGATACTTAGCCTTGTTGTATAGAGACATGCTGTGCTTTCTAATTCAAGGCCATTTTAACCAATCTAGAGGCCCTAATTTACAAAAATTATCTGGGCCCGTCGGCCCCATCCGTTGATGCTTTATTTCTAAACCTTTTCATATTTTTACGTTATTTGTCCAGTCCTTCTATCATTTTGTTATGGGCAAGAGGCTATGTTGCTATGTTGCTTCAAATTTTGCTGATCCAGCTTTGCGCCAATTTGAATTTAAATCTTTTTTCACGTGGTGTTTTATATGATAACCTCTTAGTTTTATTGGAGGACTGCTTTTTCTTTTAAGTAGAAATTTCAAATTTCAAAATTTTCTTCCCCAGTCGGTCCCAAACATGGTTGGGCTTGCTTAGATACTAAATTCCATATCACAAGTCCATAGCATTTTCAGGAATTTTGGAATCATTGTTTACCATCGATTTCCCAAACCTGATATTTCAAATTTCACGCATGTTAAAAATATTGAGGTATAATTTTAAAATCTTCAGTAAATAAGGTTGAGTTTTTTCCTCAATTGCGTGTCCTAGTGGGTGGATACTAAAATCTCAATAGGGTCGTAAAGCATGTAAACAACTATTAACTCTTTCAATACCGCCAGAACGAGAAAGTTTCCGGATTCTAGCACTTGACAAATGAGAAAGTTTGCAGGGCGTTTTCTCACTAATAAAAAGACTTGAAACCGTCGTTTACGTTTTTATCAAAAATAAATTCTATCAACTTTTAAGACAATGTAGTTTCAAAGCTAGTGAAAATTTATATCAAAGGCGAAGAAGGCGTCGTTCCAATAGAAACGATTTTGGTTGGGGCGGTTTCGAAAGAGATAATGAAGGTTACTTATAACTTATTGCTATAAGTGTGACATATAGACGTAACGTTAACTGTAACATAAATCAATTTTGATTGAAATTCGGGTGTGAAAGTTTGGTTTTCAGGCGTTTTGGCGTGAAATCGCGAAACAGTTGGCGTGAAATTTGTGAAAAAGAATTAATCAAAGCAGAGATTTTTATTTTGTTAATTTCGCCTAGCGAAAGTATTACGATCAGCTTCTGCAGCGGCGGCGGGTCGTGGTGGATTGGAAGATTTTTCCCAGGCGTATTGGGTGCTTTAGGGCGCGGAATGTTCTAGAAATTTCTAGAAAACGGGCGTTTTTTTAAATCTTTTTTTATAAAAACATTAAAAGTAGAGTTTTTTGTTTTGTTTATCAAATTTTTTCTTAGTTTAATAATTGATAATATAATTTCTTTTATTACTTCTCTTCACATCATTAATTATTATGCAGAACACATCATTGCATATATTATTATAGTACTGTTTGTTGTTTAAAACACATGCGCGAGAAAACAACAATTAGTTTCTGTTATAGAAAGTCAGTCCGGAAAGCAACTTAAGAAATATTTGTGAGCATCAATTAAAGTGTAATTTTTTATATATCTTGAGCTGGGTCTCGAAAGTCTAGCAGACAGGCGCTTTAGTCGAAGACTTATCTTTTTTTACAAAATAATCAATGGCTTTGCACCCGCCTACCTTTCGGATAATCTTCCTCCCCAGAGAGGGGAGGAGGATGCTGGTGCAGGACGGAGGAAAAGACCTCCTTTTGTGGAACCTTTTTGTAGAACTCAACGATATCGTGCCTCTTTCTTTCCCTTTTGTGCAAGCGAATGGAATAACTTGGACGATGGTATACGCAATTCACCTACCATTTCTTCATTCAAAAACGCAATTCTTAAATTTTTACGACCGAATGCTAATCCAGTTTTCAGTGTTTCGAACAATTTTTTGTTGGGTTCCTCTCCTGGCGGTGTAACCTTGCGGTTTTTTGCGGGAGTAGGAATCCTCATAATTCTTGTATGTTCGTGTATTTTTGATATAAATTAAAAAAATTAAAAAAATATCTTTAGAGTCATAATTTTATATTCTTACATTCTATACGACTTTTTTTAACTATATCACCGAAATTGCGTGATTAGCTTGATTTAGTCATTTTTTCGTGATGCGTGATTAACCCTGAAATTTTGCGCGATCGCGTGATTTGGGTCACCGCTGGGGAGCCTCTTCAAAATCTATTGATTCACAATGAGATGACCCTGTCAACGGGAGGGCCAGGGGCATGACCTTCTCAGTTTTTGGACAAAGTAATTTTCCTTGCAGCTTGATAAAGTGACAATAATTACAGTGGATGTCTTTTTTAAGTTCCATTAAAATGCATGCTAATGGCAGCTTTCATCCCTTAAAATTTCGACTACCCATTTTTAATTACAAGGGTTCATGTGTTTGATACCAAAATGATATTTTCGAAGGTTTTTTGATTTCATGATTGTTTTCATAATTATAATCAATGTAATCTCAACCAGAAGTTATTTTACGGACAATTATCAGCAATATTTAGGCGGGCCTCAATGTCGCTACTAAAACATCGTTTCGCTCTCTTTAAGATCAAGATACCGTAAAAAAGTGTTTACGAATTGTTTTTTATCTATATAGTTAGTAGTTGGAGGGTTATTAGTGACTTCACCGGGTCAAATTGCCCCAAAAAGTACTTAATTTTTAACCACATTTTTGGATGCTGTTATGTTTCTCATTGTATTCCCTGTAAAATTTCGTTCCAATGAGGGGTCAACCACCTCTCAATTACTCCAACTCAACTTCTTTTCGATCATCGCGCGCATTTTATCCAGTCTAAAAAAATGTGGGATCCCGCCTAGTGTTACGGACAGATTTCAGAATAGTGCTATTAATATATAGAAGTAATAAATAATTACAAATAGATTCAGATGATTTCAAAATCGTAGGGCAATTAAAGCTTTAATTACTTTCCATCCGGGGAGGGGGCACTCGAATTCAAACGACGGTATATGCGGCCAAAATTGGACTTTCAAATTCGGTCCAGTGCACTTTTCGATACCATTTCCCTCAGATTTAGCAAATAATTTCTAAATTTTCTCAAACTTCTTACCCTTACAGTGCACCAGGATTTTGTCAGAACCTCGAAAACCCTACCCTTAAGGGCCGTAGGTCGGACCATATGAGTGCCCTGGGGCTTTCGCTGACAGTATCCTATTCACGCAAACCGCCCCATTTGTAATTCAATGTTTTGCTTATTATTGTTTTTTCTAGATTTTAATTACATCATATTTCAGGAAACTCTAATTATTGTTGTTTTCAGTCAAAATATTTCAATCAGACCTTTATCATCTATATCTCGGCGAAATGTTTGACTTTCAGTCGTCTTGTTTTTAATTCGTATCATCTTTGTTTTTAGTTTTAGCATTATGGTGACATTTGGAAGCGTTACTTATATTTAAAAATGATTTTTTGATAAAAACAATTATTTTAGAAAATTGTTTAATTCTCATGCGTAATTCTCTTACGATACTCTCAGCTATTCAACGACCTTTAAAAACCAAACTCTATATTCTTTCGGCTCAGTTTAGTTTTAAGGTTTAACAGAAAAGTACCCACACAAGGTCCTGACACTGAAAGGGTTAAAATGCTAGTCTGATTAAAAGATTTCGGTTGGTTTATCAACCATTTCAATAATTCTTTTCATAAACAATTTGAGTGATTTATCTGTCAGCAAGCTTTGCGGACAAACGGTAATATAATTGAAGCGCTCCTCTTTACAATAAAGTGAAGAAAGCCATGGGTGGTACATTATAGATGGTGCTATAAACCAAAGCTGGGGATGTTTTTCATAATCACCCTTGAAAGGAAAAGCTGGTCTTCCAAGGATCGACACTTTCTTTTGGTTTGCAAGATCTTTCTCTTTTAAATTCTCCAACTCGATTACTTCGAGTCCGAGCTTGCGGTAAAGAAACTCTGGCCAATTGTTTTCAAAGTCATTTTTTACCGTCAGTAAGTATAATTTAGTTCCCTTCCGTTTTTCCAGTTTTCCTTTCAAGAAAAATACGAGTTGAATCAAAGCATCGGTGTCTTCACGTATTCGTATACCGTCACTTGCGTGATTATGAATCTCAGATGTGATTGTTTTAATGTTGGAGAGATAATATAGAGTGGTGTTTTCAACTGAGGGTGAGAAGTCATATCCAATGTCAAGATTTGAGTAAAAATCGAAACGATTGAATTCTGGGTTTTTCAGTAATCCAAAAATACTCTTGAAACAAACTGGCATTCCGTGCCCTATTTTAGATTCTTGTTGTCCCATTTCTTCGTGCAAAAATTCTGCTGTAGTCACCAAAACAAGACGGTATGCGGGAAGCCATGCTAGCTCAGAAAATTGTAAATTGGTCCTGTTTTCTATAGGGTTTCTATTACGCAACAGGCATGCTATGATGATGTAAACGTTCGTCTTATTAGACAGTTTTTCTAATTCCATATGAGCCATTGGAGTATTGTATTCGCCATCTCGAACATATAAAATGATTTCTCGTTTCGACTTTGTTCTTTCTTTTTCTTCAAACTGCTCAACAAACCTCTTTATTTCATACTTCTCAATGTAATTATTTGAACTGAATTGAAAATATGGCTCAAAATAAGTGTCGAGATAAGAATCCACTTTCTCTGATGTCTTCAATTTGCTTAAATCTTGTTTCAAGCGATTATACCAACTGACTTCGTAGCAAGGGTCGCGTAAAACATTTTTGATGACATCAGCCAGGATTGTGAAACCGTACAACTCAGATGGCGAAGTCCAACCAAATGTCAAGCAACAAAACTGAAACGAATCAAAGAAAATGGTGATTCTTGTTTGCTTGAGACAAAAACCCTGTTTGCTTGATGCATCCAGTGAGATGAAGAGTAAAAACAAAATCAGAAAAAAAATCTTCATTGTACATCGGATTGACTGCGTTTCCAACTGACAAATGATTAGAGATATTTTAGGAAGAAATGCTATTTAACACGACAAACGCACTTAATTGTTTCCTTGGATATCAATAAAAGTGTTGAAAATGGCAAAGAAGCAGAAGGATGTAAACAGACGTCATCAAGATAATTACCATCCTGCTCTATAGATCCGACGAAACACGATTCTGATGTTTAAATCGATCGCTCAGAAGAAAAAATGCTTCCTCATTTTCCTTTAATCACCTCTTAAGATGTCGTTTTTTCTAAAGGAAGATTCTCCGTATTTTGAAAGGCAAATCTCTTTCTCTTCAAATAGTCATTTAAATCGAACATAAGTTTTTTTTAAATATTACCTATTGTTTTCTTAATTAACATAGGGCAGAGCTACCTTCATGCAAGCTCAAGGGCTCAAGGCACCTAACGATTGATAGTGTAAGCGAGGACGACGAACCCGGGGGGGGGGGGGGCACTCATATGGTCCGATCTAAGGTATGTGCGGCCCTTAAGGTTTTTCAAGGTTCCGACAAAATCCAGGTACTTTGTAAGGGTAGGAAATTTGAGAAAATTTTGAAATTCCTTGCTAAAACCGGGGAAAATGGTCGAAAAATACACTGTAAGGAATGGAATTTCCTAAATGATAAAAAAAATCTGAGAATGAAGATCAGTCTGGCAGTCTTTTGAGACCTAACTTGAAAACTTTTTTTTCCCTGGCGCCACCACCTTAATTAATATTTCAAAATTGACCGTCACCTAATTTTCTCAAACCTGAACTTCAGGATTGGATGATCCATCAACCTTTGCATTTATTTTTTTCTTAACGAATTGGTAGAATTTATTTGTCAGGAAAGATTCCCCCCAGTCAACCCTCAATTAACGCATTCATGGCATGAGATTCACGCATTCATACACATTGAAAATTCACTTTTAACGCATCATCAAATTTCACCCATTGCGTAATTCTTTTTTTCGAAATTCATGCATTCACGCAAACACAAGCGACCTCAATAATAGAAAACTATCAATAAGGTTAAAAGTATTGAATTTATTTTCGTCAAAATTAGTTTTGCCACTGTATCAATTATTCATTGAATCCATAGTTTCCTTTCGCAGTTCTCCATTCAGTTAAATTTATTTATGCGAGCATTTGATTTGAAGAACTATTTTACTTGTTATAGTTTTGTTGTACTTAAATTTGAAATAACCTTTCAAAATGGATGTCTATGTTTTTGATAATGACACAGAAAACCTAATTGAGAAATAGCTTGAAAAAAGAGTCAAAGAAGGTAAAAACTTCAACTAATAAACTCTAACACAGAAGGATAAGGCAGGAAAAACGAACATGAGTAGAATATATATCATTAAAGGTAAAGAGTGGTTGTTGGCCTCTCGTCAATAGTTGATCGGATCGGATCCACAGCAGTTTCCTATTAACAGAGATCTTGAGAGTTTTCTAACTCATGTAACCATTTGAAGAATCAATTGAAGAAACAAACAATTTTTGTTCTTTATTGTAGACACCTAATAATAACCTTTCAAAATGGATGTCGATAATTTTGATCACACAGAAAAATTATTTGAAAAATTACTGGATAGCAGACTGAAGCATGTCATTGAAAGTTTGCGAAAACAAGAGATAAAAAATGATGACTTGACAAAAAGACTTTGTTTACTTGAAAATCAATTTTTGGAATCAAAAAACAGTTCATTTTCCAACAGAAAATCAAATGTGAGACATTTCAAGGCAGAAATTAATATGGGATGTAATGTGACGGTTTACGATGATGACCTTGATGATGCAGATTGCACCATCAAAATGGAGAAACAAAATGTTATACAACTGAAAAGAGTTTCAAGAATAAAAAAAGAAGATCAAGAAATTTGTGATGCTGAAAATCCCTCCGTTCATAAATGCTCCAAAGAAAAGAACGATTGTGATAAGATGGAAAGTAAGATAAGTGACGAGCGTCTAAGCTATGCTGAAGGTTTAACAATTCATGGAGTGAATCGAATAGCAACTGGAGGACCCTTAAATAAAATTATTTGGTCAATTCTCGTTGTCAGTTCACTGGTTGTTGCTGTATTTATCTCTAAAGAACATTGGGATGCCTATTTGAGTAAAGGAAGTAAAACCAACCTGAAATTTTTACCAAAAGAATCCATTCTATTTCCAGCAATAACGATGTGCAGTTACCAAGGTATCAATAGAGAAAGGCGACATTTCAGTGGTGGTCAGCCTGTCTATAATCGACCTACATTGGTAGACATTCCTCATATGAAAGCGTGTGGGCAGAATTTAACAAAGTGTGGCTACAATGGATCAGCGTTCATCAAGGTACAGAATTATTCAGCCGATTACTCACATTCAGCAAAACAAAACCATTTGGTGGAATTCGATAACACAACAAATTGTTTCACTATTAGTGGCTACACCCAGATTGTTCCTTCCGATATTCTTTCTATTCAATCGGTTGGTGATCGAACTCATGCGGATCTTTGGAGTGAATTATATATCAACCCTGGCCAAGAATCATTTCCTGAAGCTTCGCCGTCAGTCTATTGGGCAAGCGAGGGGTTTTATTATGTTAATATCGTAAAGAAAATCATTACTCGCCTTGGAACACCGTACACAGATTGTGTAAAAGGCAAAGGCACTTATGCACAAAACAAATTTAACGGTAACTACACCGTCACAAAATGCAAGAAAGGCTGTTTTTGGGAGGCAGTATTCGAAAAATGTGGCGCTATTCCTCAAATGTATAAGAAACACATGCGAAGATCACATCTATTTGACAACAAAACATTTGTTGATGATGCAAAAGGAAAAGTTTGTTTGCGTTCAGTTGAGGATGATCATAGGGTTAAAGCGGAATGTAATGTACAATGCTTGTTACAACCATGTTATGAAGAACATATTACAATGTCTTTAGAATATCATTTCGGTCGTTATATTAACACTTTGGAGCTAGTGTTTACTTTCCAATCTTTCTTGCTTGAAGTTGTTGAGGAAGTACCAGCTTATACATGGCAAGATTTGTTCGCAAACTTTGGTGGCTGTGTTGGCTTGATGACTGGTGCATCAATTCTCTCACTCTTTGAACTTTGTATTTTCTTGGGGCTTCTCGTTTTTGAGTACTTTGATGTTTATACAAAAGTAACAAAAAAACTTCGGAAAAAGAAGAAGTGACATTAACGAAACTGAAAGGAACCATGCATATGCAATCAAAATGATGATTGTGTAACTGACATTTTATAAACCAGCATCTAATCTTGATTCATTATTTTAAAAGCGAATCAGGCTTTGTTTACCATACACAGATTGCATAAAAGGAAATGGCTCATATTGTCAAAAAAAATTTACAGGAAACTACACTGTCAACAAATGCACGAAAGGCTGTTTTTGGGAGAGAGTGTTCGAAAAATGTGGCGCTATTACACCCCTGTAACACAGACCCGGTGGGACCCCCCACCCACTGGAAAAATTGGCCAAAAAATCGTCCCCGGTGAAAACATGTCCTGATGGGGATGTCCCCATCAGAAATCTACACTGAACTCTCATCCCCACTGGAAAAAGTGCTAAAATTTTAGGAATCCCCAGTGGAATTTTTGCGAGCTGTAAACAATAGAATTCGAAATCCCCACCCATAAAAACTAAAGGATTTCCGTCCATTGGCATTTAGCTCTTTTATTTTATCCCCACTGGCTAAAATATCCCCACCGGGTCACTGAGACAGGGGTGTGCTATTCCTCAAATGTATAAGAAGCACATGCGAAGACCACATCTATTTGACAACAAAACATTGGTAAGTGACGCTGATGGCGATGCCTGTCTGAAGAAAGCTGAAAATAATCTCACCCTAATTGAAGAATGTCGCAATCTTTGTATATTACAGCCCTGTTACGAGGAAAACATAAAAATGTCTCTGGAGCACCACACAACCAAGGACCAGAAGAATCTTCTCCGTCTATTCTTTCGATATGAAACATTTTTGGTGAAAGTATTTCAAGAAACTCCACAAGAAAGTTGGGTGGAGCTGTTTTCAAACTTTGGAGGATGTGTAGGTTTGATGAATGGTATTTCAATATTACCAGTTTTCGAACTGTTCATCTTTTTTGGACTCGTTGCTTTCGAATATTTTGATATCTACTGCACCATTATTGGAAAATTTGGTCAAAGATAAACAATGAAAAGGACATTATTTGTATGTAATAAAATGCACTATAATATCATTAAAAAATTATTAATAATTGTTTTTTTTACTGCTTAGCTGCTATGGATGTTGGGATTGAAACTCGGTTGGAATCTCCCCAAGTCAGAGATCCAGAAAGATCACACCATTCATTTCAACAGTATCACGTAATCTATTTGAATTTTCGGTCCAATTTATTATGCATGACGGGTTTTTTTTTAAGTTTAAAGTGATTTGAAGGGTTCTTGATATCTCGGGTTGTGTAAATGAATGACAAAAAAGTCGATAAGGTTCGCCAGATGGTTTCAAGTCATAAAAATTCAAAGTTAATTATGTGTGTTTTAAAGTTACTACTAGCAACTGAAAAATCACCTGTGAACAAGTCCCAGTTGAGTCGTTCAAATGAATTGCAACAGTTAATTAATATTTGAGATTGTTTGGTTTAAAAATGTCATGTCAGTTGGAAGTTTTTTCAAAACAAGTTCAGTTCAGTTCTTTTCTGGTTTTTCTCAACTTCAAATGACAAACGAGTCTTCGGCTTTTCCACAAAATTAATTGTGGACCCCGTGCCTGAATTCATTGATTTTGGAATATTGACCACATTGAAATTTTCTATTTTATCTTTTTAAAACAACAAAAGCTCATCTATTTCACTTAGTCAATGTTTTGAAGAGGGTGTCCAGTTATTGAAACTTTTAATTAGTTTCTCGAAGTAGGTTATCAATGCATAACTTAGGGCTCTATTTTCAAGATCAACAGAATATTCTCAACATTTCAAAAGCTTGACAAGAAGGATCTTTACTCGCCAGTGGATTTTGAAGAAAACATCTCTTTCAATCGAATAAAATTTTGAAACATTAAAGTCAAAATGGAAGTCAAGAATCTTGAGAAGAAAATTGACAACTTGTCGAAATTGTTTTCATCGCTGGAAGAAAAAATCAACCAAAACAGGACCAGCATTCGAGCATTAAATGACGAACAAAGCAACCAACATCAAATCAAAGCCCTTGTAACAGATGACAGTAGAGGAGCTTCATATGATAGCCTTAGCATCAAATCCAGCCATGATTCTCCACAAATTGATAGATGTTTCTCTTCAACTCCAAATCAACTTGATAGGATGTCTTATGAAGTTAATAAAGGATATACCATGGAAAGACATCCAGACTTCCAGCTAGATAGTCCAGGATCTACACAGTTCATTGATGTTGAAAGTTCTGGTAAATTTGAGAATCAAGAAGAAACAAAATCGATCGAAAAGCGAGTGAAAAATTTCCCAGGATTTTTAGCAAATCCGGAAGAAATGGAGAGAACAATATCAAGCGAGAAGCAAAGCTATGCTGAAGGACTAACCATTCATGGGGCCAACCGAATCGCAACTGGAGGACCTTTGAGTAAAATTTTTTGGTCTGTTCTTGTTATCTTATCTTTCCTGGCTGCTTTTTTTATTTCCAAGGAACATTTAGAAGCCTTCTTGATGGACCATAGTTTGATCGAAACGAGATTGACAACGGTAAAAGAGATGAAGTATCCAGCAATTACAATTTGCAACTATATGGGCATGACCAGAGAACGGAAAAATTTTGCCGGAAGTTCACCAAACTACACTCGACCTCGTTTGGTGAATTTCTCAAGCCTCAGAGAATGTGGACGCAATTTAACCAAATGTGGTTACCAAAAGACATTGCTTCTACAAGTGAAAAACATCACTTCTGATTTCCAACATAATCATTTACAAAACGACCTTGTTGAAATTGATGACACCACAAATTGCTTTACTGTAACTGGTTATTCTCAAATGTCTCCGTCGAATATCTTTTCAATCGAATCGGTTGCCAACAGATCTGACAACCTCTGGAGTGAAGTTTTTATAAATCCATCGACTGAAGCTTTCTTCGAAGCCACACCAAATGTGTATTGGGCGAGTGAAGGGTTTTATCGGGCAAGAATCGTCAAACGAATCATCACCAGACTTGGTTTACCATACACAGATTGCATCAAAGGAAATGGCTCATATTCTCAAAACAAATTTACAGGAAACTACACTGTCAACAAATGCACGAAAGGTTGTTTTTGGGAGAGAGTGTTCGGAAAATGTGGCGCTATTCCTCAAATGTATAAGAAACACATGCGTAGACCACATCGATTTGACAACAAAACATTCGTAGATGACAAAACAGGAGGCAAATGCTTGGAAAAGCTTGAGAATGACTTTCACTTGTCTGAAACCTGTAAATCTAGGTGCAATATACCGCCATGTTATGAAGAGAAAATCAGCGTATCACTGGAGTATCACAAATCAACCAATTACCCTAATCTTTTAGAATTGGCTTTTACATTCGATTCTTTCCTTGTTGAAGTTCTAGGAGAGAAACCAGCGTATGATTGGTATGATTTGTTCGCAAATTTTGGTGGTTGTGTTGGTTTGATGACTGGTGCATCGATTCTATCACTTTTTGAACTTTTTATTTTCTTTGGACTAGTTATTATGGATTTTTTTTATCTTTACAAAAAATTCACAAACAAGATTGCTCCTAAAAATTGAGCCGAAGGTTGGTCCCTTTTTGGAATATTGTTAAAGATATTTTATAAGAGGTTATTTTATACTAAGCCCAAAATAAGTTTTCACAAATATGATTATGATTATGTAATCGATTAACAGATTGTTCAACATATTCAATAAAAATGTTTCTTTTACTTTGTTGCATATCTCACATTTTTAACTCCATACAAGCTTGGTTCCAACTGTGAGTTTTTTAGTACTTTTCCATGATATTCCACGATGTTTTTCTTTGTTAGTTAATTTTTACAGATTTACATTAAATATATATATTTATTTATCTTAAGTATTTCATTAGGGATAAGAACCATTGTACAATATGGAACCCGAAACACGTTAAATAAAAAAATAAAAATAGCACTTGTTTCATAAAAACCATTTTCAATTAATTTTATTCAAAATAAAAAATATTTTCAAAAGCGTTAGTTTTTCCTAATTTTTAATTTAAAAAAACGTCTTCAACAATTCTCAATTTTGGTCCAAACTTTTTTTCACTTTTTTTGTTTGAACTTATTTCTATTTACTGGTCAGAATTGTTCAAACTTGATCATTCGAAACTTAACCTGATATTCAGATGCTGAATTCTTCTATCGGTACGTTGAAGACACACGATGAAAATAATTACGCAATGTGTAGTGATGATGATACACCCTGCGCAAAATTATATTTTTTTCTCAGCTTGGCACTTCATTTGAAAATTCGTGATTGCTTTTAGTGTCCGGACTTCCAAATGAGCACTGTCCCCGCACAAAAAAACAAGCCAAATTCCAAATTCGTCAGATGGTATATTTTCATCTGATACCTATACTGATCGAGAATATCACCATCTGAATATCATGTTATCCAACCTGTGATTGCATATTTTCGAAAGATGAAAAACAGGTTCTTGGATTTTCTTTGAGGGCTTCAATAACAGTCTTTCAATCATGATTTAAAAGAAGTATTAAGAAAGACAACAAAGTTCTTTTATTATTTAAGCAAAACATTTTCGGTATAAAAACCATCTTCAGTGCTAAATGATGTTAAAAAATTCATTTAGCACTGAAGATGGTTTTTATACCGAAAAGCTTTTGCTTAGAATAATAAAACAACATTGTTGTCTTTCTTAATACTTATTTCTGGAATGGCAAATTTAAATTCAAATAATTTAAAGATTTCACAACATTTTTCGTTTGAAAATATTTTTCCAATTTTTTCTACTTTTTCATTTGGATACGAACAGCTTGAAATTCATTTTATCTTTAATAATTTAAAAGTATACTCTTTCAAATCAGTTGATAGCGCATCAATCAACAGTTTCAATAACTTCACTTTGGTACGATTCCCTGTGGTGTTTAGTAAATTTTGATAAAATAGCCTCCTGGACTGGGATAAAATCCGCTCCCTGGGTGAATTTTAATGATCGTTGCTGACAATTAGGTCTTAACCGAAATTTATATCAATAAATTCATTAGATATGTAGAGATGCGAGAGAAAACATTGCAACTTATTCGAAAGGTTATTTTAGTAATTGTATGAGCATTTGACCTATTATGGAGATAATACTAGATAATGTTCTGTTAAACCTTCGGGATTGCATGAATTTCGACAAATAATTTGTTGAATATGTTATTTTTTGGGTAACTGGGTGGGAGCTCTTGAATATATTTTCCCTCCCTTCTTTTATTAAATTCTGGTTAAACAAATATCTGAAAATGTTAAGGTACGGGGACACGGCAATATTTTTCGAAGTGTTGTCGTACCTTAAGTAAAGCGAAAGAAAGAGGAACACATAGAGAGGAAATTATATGGTCTAGTATAATTGTTGTTTTTCTCATTTATTATGCATAAAACATTTTTTCTTTACTTTATCTAAAATAGCCTTTTGTACAGAACATATATCCTTCATTTGATATGAAAATCATGAATTTTTTTATGTTTTTGTGAAAGCCGCGAAGAAAACTTTAAATTTTTGTACCTAAAAATCCACAACACAGAATTCTGCGCTGCTTGCCTGAGTTTTTCCAATTGTGATTAAATTCTAAAAATACTATCTTTACCTACTCGATAGAGCGCGAGGACTGTGATAAAAGAAATAGCTAATTATGCTAATGTATGCTAATATAAATGCTAATTATACAAGCAAAAGGTCAAAGTTCACAACACCAACCTCAAAATCGTCAAAAGTGAGCAATGTTTCCAGGCCATTATTCTAATGTTCCGTACGGCTTTTTATTTTATTTTTGGGTAATAAATAATGGTCTGGAAAACGAGACTAGGTTCAATAGGAGGGTATTCAAAGTTTTCAGTTGCTAAACGATTGGAGCAGAATGTTTTACTGAAGTAACAAAACCACCCACTAAATGAATGGATATAAAATGAATTAAAATCAAATAATATTTTCAATTGATGATAATGCAACTAAGGATACCGTAAATAACAAAGATAGTGTAAAATTTTCATCATAATAAATATTTTTTCTCATTTTTCAGTTTTAAAATATTTTTCAAAATGGGAGTAGACAATAATGAAGAATTGAAGAATCAAATCGATGAATTAACAAAAAAGTTTTTGAAGCAAGCAAAACAAAACAACCAGTTATTGAATAAACTGACCGTCCTCGAAACGGACGTTCGAAAGTACCACAAGGGCGTCGTTAGATCGGAAACAAATAAAGGTTTTGTTTTTGATGAAAATGGAAGCATCCCGGATTCAAAAGTTGAAATAAAACAAGAAATATCAGATTCGGAAAAGATCGCCAACGAAAAAAAAGGTTATGCTGAAGGGTTGACAATACATGGATTGAGCAGAATCGTGACAGGTGGACCTTTGAGTAAATTCGTTTGGACCGTTCTTGTTCTTGCTTCCTTGTTCACTGCTGTTTTCATCTCAAAAGAACATTGGGATGCCTTCCTCAGTAATGGAAGCATCACTAAACTCAAAATGGTCAACGTAGATGAAGTTCAATATCCGTCCATCACAATATGTAATTATTTCGGAATCGTTAGAGAAAGACGACATTTTGCGGGAGAAGAACCTTTGTACATACGACCCAGCTTGGTGAATATTTCTAGCATGAGAGAGTGTGGGCGCAATTTAACAAAATGTGGTTATAACGATACGATGTTCTTGAAAGTTCAACAATATTCGCCTGATTACACAAGATTTGAGTTGTACAATGAACTCGTTCAATTTGACAACACTACAAACTGTTTTACTGTCAGTGGTTCAACTCAAAAGCGTCCTTCAGCTTTACTGAGTGTGCAAGGCATAGCGGACCGAACAAATAACCTTTGGAGTGAATTATACATAAATCCCACAGCAGAAACCTTTCCCGAAGCATCCCCTAAAGTGTATTGGGCAAGCGAAGGCTGGTATCACGTTGTTTTAACAAAAAGAATCAATACCAGACTTGGTCTACCATACACAGATTGCATTGAAGGCATTGGCACATACTCTCAAAACAAATTCACAGGAAACTACACTGTCAACAAATGCAAGAAAGGATGTTTTTGGGAGAGAGTGTTTGAAAAATGTGGCGCTATTCCGTCAATGTATAAAAAACACATGCGTAGACCACATCTATTTGATGATAAAACATTTGTGAGTGATGCTGAAGGTAACACTTGTCTGAGAGAAGTTGAAAATGATGCTAGCTTGACTGTAAAATGTAACTCATTGTGTCATTTACAACCTTGTTATGAAGAGGATGTTCAAATGTCATTAGACTATCACAATGCCATGACTTATCCAAACTTTTTAGAACTAGTCTTCACTTTCCAAACTTTCATGATTGAAGTTATTGAAGAAACACCTGCATACACATGGCAAGATTTGTTCGCAAACTTTGGTGGTTGTGTTGGCTTGATGACTGGTGCATCAATTCTATCAATATTTGAGCTGCTGATCTTCTTCGGTATCATCATATTTGAGTTATTTTTTCTCAACACTGTTGCGCCCAAAGAAAATTAACTTTACAGCATGAATTTAATTGTAACCAATTGAAAAAAAATCCAATTTCCTAGCAGGTACAGAACGTTGTTTGTCCAAACAATGTTGTTTCAACACCAGAACGTTATTTGGACGTTGAAAGAATGTTGAAAAAACGTTGTGTGTCTGAAATGCTGGGTGGCTAAAAAACAAACTCTTTTCTAACCGTAGATTAGTAAACTAGTCGTTTAAAAGACCCTAAAGCGAGAAATTATCACTTGCGGAAAAATCGGGAAAACGTTTTTTTACGGATATTCAGAATTTAAAGAATTTAGAAGTTATTTTCCTCCTCTCTCGCGCGCTATTTCACGTGTGAACGTTTTTCCAATTTTACCTAGCCAGTACCCGACTCCTAAATTTTGTTGCGGTAATTATAAATAAAAGACTTGTTTACAAGTCTATTCAAACCCTGAAGATTACACTATTTTGTTGTCTCAGAGCTTCCCCCAAGATTTTAAGACTACCAATTTAACATTTTTGTGAAGAAAGGTTACCTTAATTGCCCCCAAGAAAAGCATTGAGGGAACCTCTTAACTTTATGTACACATATGTATGGGATCTGTTAGAAAAAATTATATTTGTTTTATACTATCTTTGTATTATATTTCATAATTGCACTGAAGTAGATCTTAGTTCTTATTTCTTTATGCCCAACGGGTGCTTGTTAGTTGTTATCTTGTTCGCTTGCTATCTTGTCCTTGTATTTTGTATTTGTATATTTTAAAACATGGCAACAAACTGTTCTTTTTTCAATTTTTTTTTTTAAATATTCACTTTTAAGGAGGTCTCCAAGAAAGAATCACAAAAAACCAAGCGCATTTCATGCCATCTTGCTAAAAACATAATTTAGCGTCAATTACTGCGGTTTTTTTATTTTGCTACTCGGTTTCTTCAAACTTTAGTAAAAAAGTCCATTAAGTGATCAAACTGCTTTAATTTTGCAAATCTATTCTTAAATTTTGTTTCAATAGCATGCTTGGGCCTCAATTTATTGCACTTTTAAAATATGTAAAGCTTTTTTGGGACACCCGGTACTATATGGTGAATCATACATGGGTAAATCTTATGATAATCTTTAAAAACCTCATTACTCAAAGACCTTGGAAACTCAATTCAAACTTACAAAAGATCTTTGTATTCTCTAAGGTAAACTTTTTTTGCGTTTCACTGATATAATTCATATCTAAAGGTTTTTTTAACATATTTGAAATTTAAGCCTTAAAATGCTCCAAATTTTACTGAAAAAGATCCATTTTAGTTGTTTTCATGCAATCTTTTTCGGAAATTAACATCAGAAGGCTTAAAATGTTCTTAGCATGTTCTTAGCTTGTTGTTTTTGAAGCCTTGTTAAAAAATGTTTTTGTATGCTTTCTTGGAAGTTGTTCTTTATTCAGCCATAATAAATTTCAAAATTTCCGTTTCGTTCGACTGAAATAGTTTTCTACATTTGCTTTCGTATTATTGCGAGCTTGTTCATCGCTATGGACGAAGTCAAAATTAGGTTGACGCTTTTCGGTTTGACATAACGCGAGTGTTGAATGCAGGTTTAAAAACTATATCTTTTTCTTTGTTCTTCCACTTCAGCGTGAAGAGTTTAGAGATGCTACGCTTTGCTGTACATCAAGAGAAGGAGCTGCAAAAACGTCCAGACCATGTCATGCAAGTAATAACATTTGATGATATTTCTACGACAGTGCGCTAAGTGGTATTTACGAAGACGAAAGTTTAAATGGACCACATTGTTAGCTTATTACTGTCCCCCCTTACTATCCCCTTTGAAATAGTTAACTGTGCCGTTTGTTCAGTTACCATAGAAATAGTTCTGTATAAACGGGTGGAAATATTCGGCCCCTACATCAAAAGTTATCAAAAGAGAATGTATGCAACCTGTGGTAAACTATGGCCCCAATTCGTTTTTGTGCCTCCTCAAAAATTTTCACAATCCCAGTAATCGCGTGTTTTGTAGAATTTCTTTCAGAGGTCTGACTAAATCCCAACACCTGTAGAAACAATTCTCATATTTAATTTATAATTTTCATATTTACCTCCGAAACATAAAATGAACTATTTATCAATCATTGAGTTTGATTCCACCTATAACTGAATAGTTTTTC
>JAUJPO010097999.1:0-23238 GCA_032270745.1 Tiaropsis multicirrata | reverse complement strand
ATAACTGAATATGGCGCGTTGGCAATAGCCTGTAATTAGAAGCGAACACCGTCTACCATGTGGGTAACACACTTACTTACACCGGGCGCAGTGCTAATGAAAGGCCCGTACGCTAAGCGCTGGGCCAATAATGTTGATCAATAAAAAATAAAGTTTGTCCTAGCTCATTTTAACAAAAAAGTAAACAAAAAAAGGGCTCGGTACGGAATACGGAAAGGGTTAAACACGTCAACAGCATCAACAGCATCGAGAAGAAAGTTTTCAGTAAAGAGGCCCCCTTTTACGGAAAACGGGAAAAAATCGCGCATCAAGCAACTTAATTTCACGCAAATTGCTTTAAAGAGTTCGATAATCGCAGTTATGGGGTTCGAATCAATAATATCAAGGGCGCGTTCATAGCGAAAGCTACTTGCTAGTTCTATAATGTGCTCTCATCCTTTTCCCTGAAGACTTGAGTGACTACCACCCATTCCGCCCTATTCTCAACATCAATTGAGCTAGAATCTGACCATGTCTGCGGCGTGTCTGTCTATATGTTTCAAAAGCTCTGTGGTAGCCTGGAGGGTCTGAAAAAGTCTTTTTAGAGAATTCTTTTCTGCCGCTTTTTGATACTTGATTTAAGACTGGTCAATAGACAAGTACATTGTATATTGTGTCTTTTTTCAAACCGTTCACTTATCCGGGAGTTTGAATAAAAGGTGATAATGACGGACACATCAAAATTTTGAAACCGTTATAATTTTAGTCAAGTCAAGTTTGTGGTAGAACAACGTACGTTAAAACCACTCTTAAAGTTTTTAAGAACATATTTATTTCAAAAGCCAAAAAGAACCTTAGAACATTACAAGAACATTTTAGGCTAGCTTTTCTTCAGAAGATTTCAGAACACATATTTTAAGGATCTATTTTAGAGAAGAAGCTTCCATTGATCTTTAAAGAAATGTGGACGCGTATCGGTCTTTGGCTAAATGTCAATGCCGTCGTTTTGTTTTATTTCAAGCGTGTTTTTTTCTTTCGTTTTAAACAAGAGAGGTCTTTCTTTCACATCACGTTTTGTCGTCAGTTAAACCAAACCGTTATCTTTTCATTTTGCGGTTCACCTTTTAATGCTTAGCACTTTATTGGAGTAGCTTGTTTACACGTTTCATCACGATATCTCTTGTGTGCTTTTTTTCTCTTCTCTGTCACCGAAGTAAAATAAAGACTATTGTTTTTTGTCTTTCGATTCTTGTTTCTTTTAGATAAAGTGACCAAGTTGCAAGTTGTTAGCAAAATATGCTTGTTTTCATGAGAAAAGTGTTAACGGATAGTTACTTTCATTTTGTCTCCATTTGTGGAACAAATAGATTACCTCTTCTATTCTAACAAGCTTGAATACGGATGATAGAGAACAGAACACTGCAGAATTTCTTTTATCTCTATACTATCAAGAACTTCACTATTATGATTTCCCGGGGTTACTTTAGGGGTTACTAGGTTTATATTCCAGTGAAGCAACAGGCTAGATATTTATTTTGGTGATCTACTATGTCCGCAAGAAAACGTGAATTTGACTTTCAAGTGATGTAACTTTTCAAATATTTCATAGGGTCGTATAACTATTCTAAATTTCTCTTAGAAGTAGAAAAAATTACAATCTAGTGACTTTATAACCTTCAACTTAAATGTAAGTTAATCGTTCTTTTAAGAAATCATTTGTTTTAGAATACTGTAGGGCATTCTATCATATTTTACCCAGTTTACTTGAAGTCAAAGGCCATGTTTTTTTCACCCAATGAAATACTATCAGTTTGATTGATATAGCTTTCATTTCATTTTGACGATACTGAATATGTTTTGATTGAACCAAATTGTTTGCGGTTACTGTACGCCTACTGACTTGCACTATCTGTCTCCTTGTCTTCTCTTTGGCTTTTTTCATTTCAATCCGTTATTTTGTGGTAGTATCATAAAATGACCACAAAATAAGATGACTGGTTTAGTATGGAGTCACAAAGACATCAGATGGAGTTTTGTGTCCCCTTTAATTTTTACTCTCCTCTCTGTACTTGAATGTCTTTAGTGAGTTTGCATCTCTTTTACTATCTGCTTTCATTCGACTGAAAAGAAATGCAATGGAGTACTGTTGAAACAATTTGTTTTCTTCTTCGGTCATTTACCGCTCTTATACTAACAACCGAAACCTTCTTTACGTTTTCATCGAATTTTTCTTCCCAGACGGCTTGGGTCAAATGATAGGAACCGCCGTCTTTTCATAATTTTTTCGTTTGATGAAAACATGGTTTTATAACTGACGACGTGCCTTTTAAAAAAAGGAGGTCCATAACCACAAATAAAGATAGGAGATATCAGATTTTTTCTGTTATGGGTTTTATACATTTACAGACTGACTACAAAAATACCAACCTCTTTTGCACAGGTAGAACAAATTTTCGAAGGCCCAAATCACAACAACCGACCGTTTTCAACGGTATTTTTTTATGACTGTCTCACGTTTAGTATCCTTTACTGTCAGGAGAAAAAAACTGTTTGTTCGGTTTATTCAGATAGAGAATTTTTTCCTTGATTTTCAATATCATAATTCTTCGAATATATTCATTGTAAGATATGGTACTATCGCTGACTTTGCACATCATTAGAATTCTTTACCCATGCGTTTTTCACATAAATTGCTAGTGATGACAAAATCAGAGTCAGGCTCAGTTTAAAAGTTTTTTGAATTGACGAATTTCTCACCAACTCACTCATCAATTATGTATGAATTACGAAGAAAAGTTTCTGTATGAAAGTAGGCCTCTGTGTGAAAGTAGGCCTCTGTGTCGTTCTATTTTGCTTTGAAATAAGGATTCCTAAAGTTTTTTCACTTTTATATCCACTGATTAAATGCTCCACTTATTCTGATTAATGGTCCTTTTCTTAGACCTATCAATGAGGGTTTTGATAGAGAGACGTCATTTGAAATGAGGTAGGCATACAGCTCAAAACTCTCCCCATGAATACTTCCTTTGGATGGTCTACTTGTCATGAGGATAACGCTTCGTCACACATTTTCTACCTTTTTATCATTCATCAGTAATTTCATTGAAAATCTTTCCATGATTCTCCACATATGCGACATTCCATATTAATGATATTCTACTTTTAAACATGGATTATTGCTCATACCTTTATATAAGCTCTGCATTTCTTTTAATATTTTTTTATAGATCTCTATTTGATTTCTTTCCTTTCAATACAAAACATATTTAGGGGTTGACGAGACTTGGTGTTGTCTCCTCTCACATTTTGCTCTGCTTTTCCTTCTACAACCAATACCCCTAAAGGCATTTATAGTTTTTACTTTTCACAAATTTACCCCTTCATTCAAGGTTGATGTAAAATAAGGTCAGCCATTGCTACCATATGCCAACATAACACTTTCAAAAGCATCGAGTGGAGTTAAGAGGGCAGTTTTTGGTGATTTTCTGCTGTTTTGAAAAAGTCTACAACCTTATGACCGTGATTTTAGTGGATTCAATTTACTAGCTTTAAAAGGTTGAATTCATGGATCAACTTTCCAAGGACGAAATTTATTTCATATACAGCTAAAAAAAGCCTGCAAGAAAGCCAACGTGGACATGCTTGTGTGAGTAAATTTCCAATTTGGTTCGAAGCTTGTCACTCAGGCCACCCACTTGATCTTATGCTTAAGTTAACTGGTGACTGGTTGATTGAACGGCCGAAGAAATGTTTTAATCTGATTATGAATTCCTATAAAGAAATCATACTATGTTAAGAAAATTTTCTGCTTTTGCAAAGGAGTGGGCTGAGGAATTTCTTTTTGGATCAGCCAATGTCATCTTTTTCTTTCAATTTTAATTCCATGAAAAAACGTTGATGAATCTTTCAGATATTTCATAGCACAAAGTCACTTTAATTCCGATAGGACTATTTGTAATTTTCGTTATCCTTTTTGATTTGCTCTAAAGAGAATGACTCCCGCTTTTCTTGAATATTTTCCTATACCTTCAAATTATACAAGTCGTCATTTTTAGACATATTTTCTATGAGTTGGTATGGCAACGTTTTCAAAAGTAGGATATTCTTCAAGTGGTTGTATCTGTAGAAAAGCCTAAAACTTATTTATTTTGTTGTCTAAATTATTATTATTATCGTACAGAAAAGTTGTGTGCAGAGACTATTATTATACAAGTGATGTTATTCTGAAGGGTTTAATTTTAGCGGAAAACCTCACAAACTACATTTAAAATTAATGAACGTGTGTCTGCTTGCAATGCATTCCTCGTTCACTCTCACAAAACATGTTTCGCATACAAATGTTACCCTGTCATATACTCTCCATGCATATGTCCTTGGAATCGAAGGCGTCATACCAAATTTAGTCAATAAAATAGATGTTTTATAGCATCAACCTGTCGCTACACGTTTTCTTTATTAATATTATTTTCAGAAAGAAATTATAGACGTCTTTGGAGGGGAAGGGAATTTTGATCACCTTGTGAGTAATTTTTATTCATTAGTACCGTTTTCTAATTCAGTTAATATTATTTCCCAAACCCCCGTCTCGTGCTTGTCGTTCCGCGTCATTTGTCATCAATTCAATACCCATTACACCCATTACACCACTAATTTATGCATTCACATTGTTAACCAACAAATTCATCAGACATTGCATTGGTCACCCTGTTGCTACCTCTTCATTTGATCTGCTCATTTTTCTTTCACTTCATGTTTCATCTCAGGATGGGCTTAAACTTGCTTTTTTAGGAAACATTTTTAAGCCGAAAGGAGAAAATCAAAATACCGCAATAGAGGCATTAGTCTCACGTAAAAGATCTTTTAGGTATGAGGCTTGATCTTAAGGCACATGAGCGATTAATGAGTGCGTGACTAATAACGTTGCGACTTGTTTGATCCCTGTCAGGGGTCGTTTTTTCATTCATCCATTCATCCATTCATTTGATACTTTTCACCGCCAGAGTTTCATCCGACTCCTATTGAGAGTTACCTTCTGTATTTAAAGTAGACCTCCTCTCATGTGTCGGGTAGACCGAATCTCCATGTTGGTCTCATAAGGATTCATGAGCGCCAGACCGTTCAATCATTTGGAATTTCTTACTTCAATTTTCCTCCAATCTCCACACCCTACCTAAGACTGTACTTCCTTATTCCATTAATGTCATTAAAAGTACTTTACGACTCGTTGTAATGCGTTTAATTTAGAGAAGAAGAAAATGTTTAGCCCTTAGATGATATCTAAGATTAATGCAGATTAATTATGAAGATAAAAATATGAGCTTTAATTCCGTGTGTGGACTTGTTGTTGTTTAATAATGTAATACCATCGTGTCTATGGATTTGTTTATACACCAATGAAATCTTATAGTGATAGATAGTCTGGTGCAAGCAAGAAACCTAAACATCTGGAAGATACATCGCATGATTTTTGCTTAATTTCCCTTATATTCCCCTACCTTTCTTCTCGAATTTATTTTAAGTTGAAAGAGACATCTGCATGAAAGTTCGAAAGTTCTTTCTACACAGGTTCCCTTTAGTGTTCCAACCCTGTAAATAGATCAATAAAAACTAGATGGAGGCAAAATTATTCTTCTGGACTGACATTCTCTTTATAACCCTAACATTCTCATTCTTGACATATTTGCAAATTTAATTCGTACTACGATATCAAAATTATTGACGCTCCTCTGAAAACATATATCACAGCTCCCACTAACAGTTCGCTGTTTGCTCTCAGATGCAGTGTTTTTCAGACTAATTAGATCATATTTATATGTCTAAATAAAACCGCTTCTCCGTGCCTTTTAATGGTTTTTAAGTACACATTATTAACATTGTTGGTTATATATTTGTTGGTGTTGGTTTTCAACTTTTTTGCAATATATTTTCCATTCCACTCTATTGGTTATTCCCTCTTCATTTTATAAGTAGTTACGTAGTTAGCATGGATTTGTTATAAAATTATCTTGTCGCACATCGTATTAATGAGACGAGAGACTAAATACCTCAAATATTTCGATTGTCTCAATATCAATCTCTACGTAACGGTGTAATGTCGTATGTATGAGACACAATTGTTAGTCTCCTCAAGTTCTTGATTTCATCATGGTTTCTTGCACAGCTCCATGGACAATTATATAAGTGTTTTATTCGCACCTTATTAGAAGCTACAAAGAACAAATAGGTTCTTTTTCCGACTCAAGATCCCGGTGGACACTGAAGTATTGGATCCCGAGCTCCATAAATTGTCAGCAGAATATATATTCGTGACGAATCCAACGTTGTTAACCTTTGATCAACGGTTTGATTGTATCAAGAGAGCCAGCGCTTCCTGTTCTCTGATGCTTATCTTAAAATAAGTAATGGCGGGTAGTGTCGCCACTTTTTGAAATTTCAAACAACACGTCTTTGATTTATTACTGTGTGTATGTGACCACCTATCTCACTACACTACCATTACTCTCATTCCATTCATTTAGTCGTGCTTTACTTCGCCCTTTTACTACAAACTCAACTTCGACGTGCTTGTCCAGACTTAAAATAATTAGCGGTGCATAAATTGTATTTCATGGCGTGAAAAATTTAAAATTCTGCACTGCACTGCACTCGTTTGTGAGGTAAGATAAAATTGGAGTGTACGTGATGCTCTCTACTCTTTTGTTTTTCCGTTAACTGCAACCGAATAATTTCCGGACCGGATAGTGTGTGCGACAGATCTTAACCTGAAATAATTGTTTGTTGACGTTGTAACGGAACTGATCCATGCTAATTCTCGTTCCTAATTCGGTTCGATTTTTTGTACCTGAGTTGTGTGGAACTTTTTTGTCAACTGTGTGTAAATTTGTCCCTGGTGCCAATGCAATGAAATAAGTTTTGCGATTTTTTCCAAATTGACTATGCGAATGGTTGTTTTAAGTTTTAAGAAACGGAAGCACGTGAGAGGCGTGAAAAGCTTTCTGTCAAGTGAGTTTAGCAGAGCATGTTGTTGCAGGCTCTCTTTCAGTCGGAAGTTTAGCTATGCAAAATGAAATGTCAGCTCAAAACATTAGTTTAGCAGATGTTTGACATAAGAATGTGAATATAATACCAATATCGATGTTCTCTTTTAGTAGATAAGTTTGAATAACAGAAAAACTCATATTCCCACTGTTGAGGATGTCGATTTTTCTTAACATCAACCCCTGGATATCCGTGCCGAAAATTTCGAACCCCCCTTGATATCCTTGGTTCTCGATATTGAAAGTTTTGAACCCCAACCCCTGGATATCCTTGGTCTTCAGACCCTTACCCACTGAATATCCTTAAATATTGAAAGTTTGGGACCCCCTGGATATCCTATATCCTCAACAAACAGACTTTTTCTGGAAAAGCCCATTACTGAATATGGTATTTTGAAAGGGGTATAAAAATGTTAAATATTCTAATACCATCGAACGTACAGTTTCATTTATAGTGCTTCTTTTGTAGCTAAGTGATTATACACCTTGAACTGATGTTTTTCTACAAACAAAATTTTATTTCCTACATTAGTCGATTGGTGCAAAGCTCTTTTCCGTTCTACTCCACTTTTCTTTAAGGATGTTTCGCACGTGTATAGCTGGATCTTCAGATTTTGGAGGGTCATTTGTTTAGTTGAATGTTTTTTTAAGTTATATCGAAAGATGTCTAAATGACATGTTTTTGTGGTTGTCAACTTCATTTTGTTAGCCCTTAATCTCAGTGCCGATAGGCTTTGGAATTCAAGTTGATCTGGACAGAATTTAGGAAAATATTTAGGTTATCTTTGGGTTGAAAGGGAGGGGTTTTTGTTCTGCTTTCAATTTACAACATTTCTCATACATGAACCAAAGTGCACAATTTGTATCTCCAATTACACATTATTATTGCGCGCGTGCTGTTCTAATGAAATCGTTTAGAAAGAAATCATCGCTTGCCAATACAATACAACACCTTATCAAATCAACCTCTTCAAACTTCTCTGGCACCTAATGTGGCATTTCCGTTAATTTTCTTGTCTATTTTAGACGCTTTGTATTCGAAGAATTTTTAACGCTTCATTAATCATGTTTTAAAGAAAACTTGCAGAAACAATGTGCTTGAAGTACTTATGTGGACCTTTCGCGCATGCTTTCTATGGAAATTAAATAAATAAATTGCACTTTCCAAAGCAAAGGTTCTGCTTTTACACGCGCTGTTTCCGCTACACTTGATTAAAAATGACTATACTTTTGACATTAAGTTTTATGTGTATACTACGTATATTAGGTAAGAAATCTTACCGATTGTGCTAGTCAACGGCCAATAGATATACAATTTTGGTTCTATGAAATTTCAAGAAGGTGTTGGTTCTATGAGAGGGTCAAAGGAAGATTTTTAATATTTGTTTTGTTGCCATGCGGTTATGTTAATTATAGCTTATTACTGGTTTATCTAGCTGGCCCAGCGTTTCCCGTTTGGCTAAAATGACCTATCCGAATACGGGAAATGGTGGGAAATCGGGGTCTAATCGGATCATGGAAAGACATTAAATGATTTGTTCAGATTTTGTTTCCTGTCCCAGCACTTTTACCTCATTGTATTTAATATTATAACAAACCGCCTAACTTATTAGAACAAGAGCAATCTAACATACTATGAACCATTTTTAAATGGGAATTGCATTAAGCCAATATTATCTGTAATTGCAGTAGTCTTTCCAAGGGATATTATTGCAATGTATATTCGCTTTACCAGCTCGTTACCAGATTGACAAAGTATAAGCTGCGCAGGCTTTCAAGACAGACATTTAAAAAGTATTCGATACCACTTCTAAATATCATAAATCCCATGCTATCCTTAACTGTTGTAACTTTGTTATACACACTGATAATGAACCTTACTTACTTAGGTATGTCCCGTGTAAAAATGGAGATTTTATTTACAAGTAAAATGTCATTCGCTTGTACAAAAGTGTCAAAAAATTGTTTTTGTGTTCGATGTGTCTCCGCTCAATAACCGTTATCACAGCATGTTTTGTTGAGAGTCGAAAAGTATCTCCTTTTTCTTGTGGTATCCCACTGTTTATTCACTAAACCTGTTCATAGCCTGTGTGGAGGAGAACATTTGAATGCTCTTATCATCTTTTTAAGGGAGGCGAACTCTCCTGCACGGGGACCTGTAAAAGGATTGCGAAGGATTGAGGTTGTTTTTCGTTCTGTTTGACGCGTGATAAATGAGGTGTTACATGCTTACATAAGGAGGAGCTTAACGGTTTTAACAAATTGATTGATTATCTGGAAATTTTGTTCCGTCTAATGTAAATCCCCCTCAGCCATCTTCTATCAAGCTAAAATGTTGGTTAGTTCGGATTTAAGTGCTCGATTAAGTGTGTCCAAATTATTTTCCGTCTGCGGCTTTCCTTTTTTTGATAAATCTTTGCGTAATAATTTTCCGTATTATTCTATTGATTTCATTTTTGCCGGCACATTTAGCTTTCCAAAAACATATACTGTACTGTCCAAATCACTTGACTTTTGACTTTTTCTCAATGTATGATTAATGATTGTCTTATTTTTATCTTGCATCTTTGTCTCTGGATGCCAAAAAGAGTGTCGAATATGTCTTTCCAAACCTTTTGTTTCGTCCCAAAATATTTCGACCCTATAATAACACGATGACAAAGGTCACAAAAGTGAAATGTTGTTTTCATGCGATCATAATACTGTAGGGCTGTAAAGGCTTCTTTCTTGGCTAATAAAAGTTGGTAGCTTTTTCATGTTATATAGCTCGTCTTTGGGGACAAATATTTTGTTCGAGTCTCATATTGCTTTGTAGGTGTAACTAGAATTACTTGTAGAAAAATGATGTAACTTTAAGATAGACATTAGTAATCTGCGAATCGCCTTTTTCTAAAAGGAACGTGTTCAATAATTTTTGCTATTTGTTAAAACCTGGGAACCAAAGATGTTAAATCGTGCAGTAAATGAAGTTACCCTACCCTACCCTACCGATCAGATGGCTAAGTCTTAAGGTATTATAAACTAATCCTTTGGTTTTTCGCTTTGCAACAACCTTACCTTGTAAGACATACACGCTGGATTTTACCATCTGATGAATAATATACAACATCGAATACTTCGATAGATTAGCATATCTTAAAGTTTGTACAAAAGCTTGTGGTTAAGGCTTTGGCGACGCAAAAAAAGACCATCCATTGTCTATACATAAACAGTGTATGTTTGATGAGTTACGTACGTGTTCATAAGGCAGCTTCTATATATGTCCTCCTCATTCTAAATCCCTCAAACATCAAACATTTTGTTGGTTTTGGCGCTTCAATTCTTTTCTCGAGTGTAAACAATTTTACCGCAATTTTGTCCTGTCCATGTCTTTTGCGACGCCAACAACGCAATACTATAATTGAGAGATTGAAAATTCCCCCTCCTATCTTTTACTTATCCCTGTCCGTTGGTCTCTCGTCCCTTCTCTCTTCAAAATAAATTGAACTTTCTGTGAGTTGAAATAAATTATACCATTATACTCGCTTATTATCCCAGATTTCTTCGGTTGCTTGGATATGTTTTCAGACAGAAACCGCTTGGTAATAATGTATGCTTTTGTGTAACACATATGGCGGGCATACTGTAGCACATCAGAAAGCTTCAATCTTGTTACAACAGCATCGTGTCTTTGAATGAATATGGCCGCTACTGCTGCATGCTGAGTCTACCAACGTCGGCTTTGCTTATTTTTCTTCTCATTTTGTGATATTATTAAGTTTGTCGGCTTTCAATATTTGTAAAGCCATTCACTTTGAAAATATTTTTTTGCAACTACTGCCAACATGGCAAAAGAAATTCTTGTGTTTGCTTATGTTTGTAAGACTTGATATGTAAGCAGTGAAAGATTGAAAGAAAATTATAGCCTCGTCGAGTTGACTTCCAATTCTGGTCAACGGGGGCCAGCAGGGCTAACCATGGTGGGTCCTCTTAAATACTAAACAAACGAGCCCTCCTAATATTTATTTGGTGTTTGTTTGGTGGCACTGTCCTTAAGATAGGCTTTGCGAGATATTTATCAGCCACCAACTACAAAATAATCTTATGACGAAAACCTTCTTCCACTCATCAAAACCACTCTCTCGTAATGATAAATCTCTAGCATAAATTAATCCCACGCGCATGCATAATTATGTATAAATTATGACGATGTAAAATAAATCGATGCTTTTTTTTTGTGCTCGTTCAGGGGGTTATGAGTGAAACCACACGAGCAGTAATAAAGCTTTTACAAAATGAGAAGTGATTTTGTTAAGCGAAACAATAGGGAAAAACCGACATCGTTTTAATCTTTTAATGGCTTCTTGAACCGTATATAAGAGGAGAGCAATTTGTAGGTGGTTCAAATCAAACCTGAACTACTCTACTACCAACAACCAAAGATTTTGTATTCTCTCAAGAACAATATTTTTCGACCAAATCGTGTGTTATTGTACAAAAATAATTTGTGAAGCATTTGGTATTTCAAAACAGTTATCTTGGCTTGTGTTATTTCTTTTGGTACAAAAAAGAAGTTGAGTACCATCACTTGTGGTTTGTTGTTGAAGAAAAGCATCATATTTCTTATTGTTGTGGCAAGCAAGTACACTGTGTGTTCTATAAACATTTATTGATCACAGCCTTCATTTGCTGAAGCGACATCGAAGAGTGAAGACGCTTTCGTTTACGTATAACATGAACGATTGCTGATGATCATTACACTATCGTTTTTTTTTTGACATTGCTGATATTTTTGTCATTTTGACATTCTTCTTTTAAACCTTTTAAAACACACAATGGAATTGAGGTACTCACTGATGAAATGTTTTTGCTTACTGTTAACGTTACAAGAAACATTTACCTTATACCTACCGTCACGTTACCGTCGCTTCCCGTTACGCCATTTAGTGCATCCGTCTACGAACATGGTGGACGAAGTTTACAAATCTACGCTTGAATATTACGGTAGCGACCGACGTACGCACACCGTAACTGGTAACGAGAAACGCACCGGAGAAGATTTTTTGCGCAACTCGTTAAGTAAGAATAAAGTAGAAAAGAACTCTTTAACCTTCACGTCGATGAAAAAGACGACGGCGGAGAAGAAATCTGACGTACGTCAAGTGACGTTAACACATAACAACGAACATCATCGCGTTGCTAAGGACACAGATATTGTCATCGCTAGTTTGATAGTCAGAGACAGCAACGGTAAATCAACCAAAAAGTATGTCGTCTTGAAGAACAAAAAGCGACATATTATGGAGAAGCTCAAACCTAGAACTAAAACTCACGGATGGTGGGGATAATTGTTTCCCCGAATTGGGTTTAGATAGTTTTTTCAAATTAGTAATAGTTGTTTTTATCAATTGTTTTTTATTTATAAGAGGCGGTAACATTGTTTTACAAAAAACCGGGGTGGTTTTGGGAAGTTCGTCTCATTAGTTCAATTCCTTCCTTAGTAATTTTCTCGTATCGTCACTCCTTGAAAATCATGATAAAGGAGAGAGTACATGTAGCAGACATGTGACAAAATGTTCCCTTAATCTAATTTATATTTTATGTCTCTCTTTGCATTGCGTTTTCTTTACTTAAAATATATCCTAATGAAAAGTCATGTACTGTCAAGTCGACGCGAATTTGTTATACAAAAAAATGAAATACCTCAAAAATATTTCTCTCTTTAGTTAGGTTTTTATTGTATTGTTGAGGCTGGCTCTCTATAAATGCAAGCTATAATTATGAACACCCGGACCGCCTAATACCGCCCATTACTCTTCCTAGAAGTTATGCCCGCTTCATTTTTTAATTAATTTTTGTTGACCGTGTTTGTTACGCCCTTAAAACAGAGATTTAACGTAAAAAAGTAGAACATAAATATATATTATAAATAGTAGAGCATTAAATTTAATTAGTAACCGTCTTATGTAAAATAAAAAGAAGTCCCTCTATATATTTTATTATTCTATTGTTCATAGTTGTTTATAAATAAAGAAAGAAAATTTTAGTAATTTATTTTGAAATATTATCGTGCAATGCATCCATGGAAAAAAATGTCGTTGTTTCTTTGAGGGGTTTGTTTGGTCCAACTCCAATATGGTGTTTTTTTTTACCAAAAGCTGAAACTATGAATGTGTTCAGACTTCTTCGGTTTGAAGAAACGTTAGTGGTCTGAATTCATGATATATCCATTTTCTACGAAAACATCCAAAATCTGGGTGATTGCAACTAGCTTTGAACTTTTAACAATACAACTAGCGGCGGCTTCCGTATAAAAAATTACCTAATGGATATCACGAAGAATGTCAAATTGAATAAAGAAACGTCTAAAATGTGTTGCTTTTATACTTTGAGATCTTGGTTGGTGTTCTCAACAGTGTGCTTTTGTTTTTCGATCGACACTTCCGCATCACCATAGCAACAAGATGTGGTCAACAGTAATGAGCTGTGCCTGATTGATGACCTATTTTCGAAAACGTAAAAAATGGATTGAAGTTCAATTATTTTAATAATTCCTTTCACTAAAGCAACTTTATAGTGAAGCCTACAACCTGCCAGGCGTAATTGACAACCGTTAAAAAAATAGAAAGTTCTAATCTGTAAAATGAAGAATTCTCCACGGCAGCTTTTTTTGTTTTAGTTTCCAATGCAGGGGTCAATTTGCTCGCTCAACATCCGTAGAACATAGATTTAAAGATTTGTTTCTACTGCAGGCTATAATTCACATAGTTTTCGATGTTGATCTCCGTTTTCTAAGGATTTTTAAATGTTTAAAACAATTTAGGACCCTGTCCTGTCGATTGAGGAAAATTAAACAACATATCGGTTGTAATTTGAAAAACAAAGGAGGCGCCAATCTCACAAATTGTCTGCTTGTTATCACAGCGTTGGGTTTGATACCTTTCTTCTATGTAAAATGACTTTCAAAAGTTCTTGATACCTTGAACAACGATATCCTCAATAGACTAGATTACATTTTAATTGTCCTTCTCTCCATTTCTCCCGCTCTCTCCCAGTACGTAAGTTTGTTTGTTTAATAGGATTTAGACCAATACTTTTGTTGTCAAAAGACTGTATTCTTTATAAAAAAAGTTGGTACTTTTATTAGCATCTTGTTAGCGTTACCAACAAACTGTGATCAAACGCTGCTTCGAGAATAGTACTATTTTTTGGGAATAACGGTATTATCGTTCCTAGGCGGTTGACTTTATACTTAATCTCTCCCCAATGCCAAAAGTTTTTTCTAATATTCAACATATATATCAAATAAATTCTGTTTTTCCTATAAAACCAACGAACTGTATTTTCACTGACAATTATTTGATTGACTCGAATTTTTTTATGTCTGCTCCCCTTTGAACCTCTCATAATGAAATCTCATTCTATTCCAAATTGGTGGCAAGGTTTTAAAAATAGATTTTATCGGGCCTACAAACGTTTTGATTCAAATCAAGCTTCTTTCTATGTTTTTACATAATCAGTAGGGTTTTCTAATCTGATATGGAGCCGATTGGTTAATCTCTCAAGCATTGAAACAGATCTGCTTTGTTTGCCAGTAGGACGTCTTTAATGAATTGCTGCCCTCTATGTTGTGTTAGTGTTGTGTTATAAATCTCTCCTATATGAAATGTCACTGTCCAGTTATATATAGAGAAAATTATTCAAAACATAGCTTTTTCTGATGACACGGAATTGAAAATCATGTTTGACGTTTAAACAAACAAAACATCCAAAAAATACCTCATCCCTTTTACACCCCAAACTTTCACTTTATACAGTTCATACAGGAAGGTGTCCAGTATTCCATTTACTTGTGAGCCACTTGTAAAATCAATGAACAGTTGTTTACTGTCCTTTTCCATTTCACTTCTTCATTCTTACCATTTATGGTTAAGAAGAAATTCAGCGAGCTTCTTTTTCTCTTGATTCTCTTTCTCCTGATTCTTTTCCGCTGTTCGAAAAAGATTTAATCCCCGGAAATGTATCCGGTCGTCAACACATTAGGGAAATTAGAATCGGTGAAATTGGACATTATTATTGATACATTGGTCTATTACATTATTCCTTTTCATATTCACCTAACCCCCTGTTTTTGTTTCTCAGCTTGGCTGAGTTTGAAGCTATTCACTTCTTCAACCGGGGGTATAATATTGAGCCAGTGTTTGTTTGTGCATCTGAAAAACTAATGGCAAGTTTATTAGTGTTGAACTTGAAATAATATTTTTAGGCTTTCTCTATAGCTTCAATTTTATAGGAGTTTTATCGCCTTGGCCTCCTTTACTTTCCAGCAGACACATTATATTATTGCAATATTCTTCCATAGCGTCTAAATAACGTTGTGACGTCGGAACAACGTTCCGTGTCTGCTGGGTTGGTACATCGGAAATGGTTCGGTATGTGATGAATGCTGCGTATCTTTTGTTGTTGTCGTTTTTTCTGCAGCTTTTTGTGTACTACAGAGCTTAGCCTGCAATAATCTCCTCAAACTACCTAATGTTATTTTGAGAAAATTATTTTTAATTACAACGAAATCATACTCTGGATGTAGCATCCGTCATTCTCCAGTTATGATAAACACGAAAATGCATTTGTGAATATACAGTAGTCCTTTTTACTTCAAAAACCTCAAAGCTTTTTAAACCATCAATAACTTATTGACACGCCAAAGCTTGTAAGAAATCTCACTTTATTTCCATGAAATATTTGTTTCTATAAAGAGAGATTGATGTAAATCGAACCTCTCGTTTGATACATAGCCAATATACGATCTCAGACCGCCCAATGCAATGGTGATATATTAACAAAAGGATGGGTGGTTTGATGTCTCAATGGAAATTCCTCCTTTTCTTATCAGGTTGAAAGTTTATCAGTGAGCAACTTTCAACCCGTCCGTCCTCTTGTTGCAACATGCATAAAGTTTTTATGTTTTCTTTTTTCTAATGATGAGTATATCTTATCATTTTATTCCGTATTCATAATGTAATGCATTTTAAGCGGAGCCTCAAAAGTATATCTAAATTTTCTTCGTTTTGGTTTCTACCACGTGAAAATTAAGGCGGACCATTTACACTAGATGCATAAATGCATAAGGTAGTACGAAACAGGTGTCGAAGGTTACATCAAAAGATTGTGTAAAATGCCAGAAGTAGAGCAAGAAAGGAGCTCATTTGATAGTCAGCTTTACAAAGCATCTTCTAATCATGCATCAATGCAATGCGCTTGTTTATAAGGGATTAGTGCATCATTTGTTTTTCACAGGTAGGGTAATTGAAAGAAGGACTCATCCTCAAACACCTTTCTTCTTTACCGATTTCAAACATAAATCTAATTTTGTTTATGAAACACATACAGGGTGGTTTAAACACGATTAATTTGATATTGGTAGCTGAAGAATTCTTTACCAGTGTTCATTGAAATTGTTATAATCTCTCACTCAAATTAAAGTAATTGGGGAAAACAAAAGTCTTGTCTTGAACAAATATAATCCATGCCTTGATCCATACGACGTCATAGTATAAAATAGCCACTATGTACTTTGCAGCTAATTACAGATGTATCTTGACCTCGCACTAAATTCATAATAATATGGAGAGGGCTGTTCAGTTCAATCAATTGGAAATTGGTGGTATATCACACACAATATCATCAAAGAGTTGAAGTCGAGATCATAAGTCCTCAAAGAAGTCCTCATCTCTTCTTATCCCTTCTTTTGGCATCAACGAGCCGCCATAATATTGATGACAATTTAATAATACAAGAAATAGCACGCGAGAGAGGACTTAAGGGATTTCATCATGCTTCAGAGTAAATGAAATGTTAAATCAAATTGCATGAAAACGAGGCCGGGCTGTATGTTTCTATTTATAACTGTATTTTAATATATTAATGTTTTTTATAAAACGTAATGTAATATAGGAAAGAGCTTTTTAAACTCAAACTCAACATTTTAAGTCTGAATTTAAGATCACAAAAGATTTCTTCGTTCTATTTCTATGGCCATTCTTTCCTTTAATTTTTCGGTCAAAGTTTTCATAGATAGGAAAGAGTTTTTGAGCTCAAATTTTCAGGATTGACAATGGAGACGAGTTTTTTTGAAATTATGAAATCATAAGTTTTGGTGCAATTAGTAGACTAACATTTCGGGAAATGTGTACTGTATTATATGTAAACATTTTATTATTATTCTTGTTCAACACATTTGTAGGTCTTGCGACGGAACTCTTTTCCTCTCAATTTTCGTTTTCTGTTGTATAAAAAAAAGTTATCCCTTAGGTTAAGTGAAGGAAAAAATGAGCCTGATATTGCATTTACGAAGATTGTATCTCCAAACAAGATTTCCCATCTCTGTGAAGAAAGTCACGCTACAGAAGGAAAATCTTATGCAACCCAAAATATCCAGTCCAGTAGTTAATGAGTAGTTAATCAATCAACCTCACCTAACGACATTCTATTTGTTATTAAAAAAAAGCATTTTTTGTAGATATATCGTCAAAAATCTTTTAATAACGATGCGGTTCTGTCTTGCCAAATGTTTCGTGTGTATGGACACTTCTTGCCGATCCCTTCGAGGATTTAATTTCCCTATTCTTATTCGTTCCGATCGCTCGCCCGACATCATCTTCATTTTTGTATACGTAATCAGTTACGATAACCTTTCTTGGAATAGATGATAATATTTCTCAACTTATGTCATCGGTGCTGAGATTTTATATTTTTTATAGATTGTTTGCAACAGATTTTATTTGTCGTTTGTTGTGTTCTTTAGAAACGGAAAGGAAGTTGTGGAATTCCTTATGACTCTGTTTTGTTGCAATTGCTCGGCAAGAAAAGAATATATATCACCGCTCTACAGCAAATGAATTGATGTCTTGACGATAAAATCTCTTCTAGAAAAACTATTTTTATTGAGTATGCAGTAGACACTGCAATGTGCAAACGGATTGTTACGGATTTGATTCCATTCGTCCTGAAACTTACCTAATGTTTACGAACAAGAGTGCTTTTTATTTTACAAACCTTATCTAAGATATGCCGGCTTCTAGTAGCTGTAGTGCTAAAAACACCTTGCAATTCGTTGGGTGGGTTAGCATTGGTCATATTGTGGGTATGCTTATACAGTAAAATAAAAAAGGATTATTTTTGTGGTATTTTTAGCATTGACATTACATGACGAGTTCACTTATAAAGAGGTCACACAGAGGGACGTTTTTTATTACAAACTACTTCTTATAATGTCTATTTAATAGGCTGTAGACTGAGTGAGTCACCATGCTTATCTTGAATTTGTTTTACGTCAACCAGTTGGAATCCCTTTCCAAAAGACCTTTTTGATACCTCTGCGAGAGATGCCATTATTCAGGTGTAGAATCCATCAACTCCTGCCGACTTTTTCTCGTTCGCAAAAGACTGATTTGCATTCTCTGGGTAAAAAGCTCCTCTTCTTGTTCTTTGTTTTGGTAGCTATTTTGTAGCTTTCGATTGTTTGATGAGTACCGCCTGTATCCGCCTTTGTAAAACTTTATGGAATCCATTTTTGTTTTGATCATTTCGGATGATCGACGTATTTATATGTTGCCATTAGAATGCTATTTAAACTTCCATGTTAATCTGAAGCTTCCGAAATAACTTTCTGCTATGAGGCAGTGGTGGAGACAGAAAATTTGACGGAGAGTGTTGGTTTTGTCCGTATTCCTTATATGGAAGTCAACGCTCTCCGTCAAAATTCATGAGTAACTTCTCTATCCGCCTTTGTGAAACTTTGCATGGAATTTTACTTTGCTCCTGAGCATAATGCTGTAATTCTCATAACCTCTTGCAAACAGGTCGCGACAAAACAACTTGTAATCTTTAGCAAGTTTTGGATAAAAATACTAATCCTTTCCAATAGCGTAATTAGCGGCAGCCACTCTTCATATGCGAGATAAAAATCGGTTCTAAAAACGTCAATTGTCATCTTTTTTGGCAGATTTGTTTGAGCACATACGTTGCAAATACTGAATTGGGATTCACATTCTGATATGTTGTATCCGGAACCTCTTCAAATGTATTCATCCGTTGCCAGTCTTTTTTTAATACTATTTGTCAATGGGTATAAAGTTGATAAGCATAATGAACTTTGTGCAAGCAGTAGTTATTTGAAGAATGCACTCACTCTGCCAAGTTCACTCTTTTAAAATTGTTTTTCTTATAAAGTGGCTTTGGTATTTTTACCAACGTTCCACCACAACAACAAATAAATTTCCATTCTTTTAGTGGTCGGGAGTTTGTTATAATTTTCTTTAGATCTTCTTTAGTTCGCATTGTTTTCAAACTGAATCTAGGCTATTGATTTTGGTTACTCCTTCATTGATATCAGATGTTGTTATTGATTTTGTACCATCTTTTCATCACTAATTTTATGTTCCAATCTAAAAGGGCTACATATCTCCAAGGACCCTTGAAATAGACTTTAATGGGTCTCTCCAGAGTAAGGGAGAAAATAAATAATTTGCCATTTCAAGTAAGGTCATGATTCGGCGGTCCCTTCCTGTATAATAAAGAGTTGTTCATTTTTAGAGTTTATAATCTTCTTGGAATTTATTGATCAAACATTTTTTACGGAATGCAAACGAAGGCTTAAATGAAATCAATCCATACATCAACTGACGTTTTATAGATTCAACGAAAAATTACACACCATTGTACTCCCCCTGGATTTCTATGCGCATATCTGTGTTGTTGTACTTTTTATTAAACTACTTCTACTACTATGTCATCAATGTGTTGTCCTTTGTCATGCTTGATGAGCAAAGCATTACGTAATGCTCGACTTTTCGCAATTCTCCTAAAACTTAAAATATGCATGAGAGGGAGTCTATGGTCGCCTCAAAGCTGCCTGTACATTTATGTCAACAAAAAGTTTATTTTTTGCTCATTGACCTTTGCCTTAAATGGCAAAATATATGGAAAAACTTTTTTCTAGCATTGTTTGCTTTTCGCGGAAAATTTGACGGGGGTTCAAATTAAATTGTGCACTGAATTAATTACTCAGCATTTTGAAAATCATTTCCTTTATATTAACCAATGTACAATCACACAATGGTGGTCATTAAATTAAGCAGGAGGTCGTTTGGTACTATTTCCTTTTTCTCGTTGTCTAACCTCAGTAAAAAATTGTCTACTCGTGCTAAATTTCATGGCCTACCACTGTTATCTTTTGCATCAGTGTCCGTTCTAATTATTTGTAATTTATTGAATGAATTTGCAGATTTTGACTAATAATTACGTCAGGGTTACCTCATCTTCTAGTCTAAGATGCCAAAGTACTACCAATGAGATAATATGTACGGATGGTCGTACCCATTCTTCCAAGTTTCTATTATGACTCGTTACCCTAAAATAACATTAAAACTTAAGATATCAACAAGAGTCTGATTTGACACCACAACAAAGATTTTGAAATTTGAAATCTTTACCAATATAATGATCCGACTTCCACTGTTGCTAAAATAACCCAAATGTGTCAAAGAATTAAACAGTATGTTTAAATACAATTAAGAGAGTTGTATATTTTTTGTACATTGCTAAATGTACATTATGACGTCACACCAACTGTGCAAAGAACCGCAAAGTAATTTGAATTTCTGGTTTTTGCGGGAAGTAATTTCCTGGTACATTTTGTGTTTTTCCAAATTGTCCTGGTTGTATTTATCTGTTTGCTTTTTTGTTGTTTTTTTTTCATTTTTTTGAATTAGTCACTGTTGTCTAAATACAGTAGACTCTCCATAACTCGAACACTCAAGGGGAATCGAAAATCGTTCGAGTTATGGAGAGTTCGAGTGGTAGAGAGTTTGAATTTTTTGCAATTTTTTTCTCTTATTCATGGAATGAGTTGATGGAAATTAAATTTTTGATAAAATATCTACTTTTTGGGTTGACAAGAAGGCCAAAACATATATATTTTAGCATAAACAATCTATTCACCGAGGAAAAAATCAGTAATTACAGTTTGTTTACTATTAATATCAATATCTTGTTTAATGTTAATTTAAGTCCTAAAAGGAAGCCAGCATTGCTTCCCCGAAGTCGGAGAAAAGGCTAAAATCTTCGAGAAAATCGAGTTATAGAGAGAAAATACTCCAAGGGACCAAGAAAGTCATTCGAGTTAAGGGAAGATTCGAATTAAGGAGGTTCGAGTAATAGAGAGTTTTTTATAAGAGTTTGTTTGGAAATTTTCACCGTGCCAACACATTTGCTCGAGTTAAGGAGAGGTTCGAGTTATAGAAGTTCGAGTTATGGAGAGACTACTGTATACGTTATTTCAATAATGATTCAACGTCCAAATAACGTTCTGACGTTGATTTGACGTTGGACTTTAAACAACGTTCCGTGCCTGCTGGCATGATCTGTTTTATGCTTTTAATTCAATTTTATGCTTTTAGCTCAATTTTGACACACTTTTTGACATCCACTGAATTGATAGAAAATTTGAATTGCGATTTACTGCAGACTTTGGTCTTTTTTTAAATAAAGGTACCAATCTTTAGGCAAATTGACTACGGATCAGCCTTCAGCCTGATGATACCACTTTAAAAGCTTGATTTGGATTAAAAAACGCTCATAAAAAGCTGTTATCTGAAAAGATATATGTGTGCTTTGAACGGCGATATCTCACAAATGAAAAGATGATATTATTGTTATATAAACAGATTACTTCTTCATCTGCTCGATTTTGTCCAATAGAAGGTTGCAGATGAAGGAAGTTTTTATTTAATTGCACTTTTTACGATGCAAAATGTCATTAATATTTTTACAACCATAACACGGATGTTTTTGAGAATCATGGCAAGTTGGTTATCTATTATTTCTACATCGTTGGTTGAATTCAAAAATTTCTAGGGGCATCAAAAATGCTATAAGAAATTTCCAGGCGAGTCAAACGAGATCATGATCATGAAGATTTCAGGGCATTTAAACGGTTACATTGAAATTTCCGGTGGGGGTCGTGGTGAATAACCCATTCACAGCAGGAACGAAACGTTGCCGTTTCAACGTTGAAATAGCGTTTTTTCAACGTCAGAACGTTATTTGGACGTTGGCTTGGAATAACCTTTTCTATTGGGTTATTTATATGAACAAAGATCTAAAAAAAAATTTTTTTTTACAAAGGAAAAGAAGCGTATGACACGTCACATTGTTTCGTTGTTGAAAAGCAAAGCCAACAAAAAAATGCTGACGTTGAAGCGGACAATCAGTTTACCGGATATGCTGAACAATAATAGTGTCGATGGCAACAACCCAAACAAAGATGAGGACGAGGTTTGTGAAAGGGGGGGGGGGGCACCAGACACAGAAAGTTGTTTTAACATCCAAACGTCGTTGTGAACAATAATGAACATTTTACATTCTTTCTTGATCCTTAGCTGACAGCTCTGGACACAGAAATTTACCCCTTGGGCATCATAATTTTACCAAACAACATATCCTCTAAACTTCATTGTACATTTGTTTTCTTCAGCTGCCCAAAAACAATAATAAATAAACTATATTTAAATTACCAGTCTTCCCTATTATATATAGTATAAGTTTTAGGCGAACAATATTTTTGGTCTGAAACAATTTTAGTCACATCCAAATTCTTTAGTTACTTGTGTCTGACTAACCTTCGTCTGATAAGGTATTTTGGATAATGCTAACCGTGAAATAAAAATTGAAAAATTCATTTTTTTTCAAGATTTTCTTTAGCTTTTTTCAAGAAAATTATTGGTCAATTATAAAGGTTTCATAATTTGTCAATTTTTGTACTGGCTATAGACCGAAACAGAAGGACAGATATACGCTCGAATGATGGGACGAAGACGCACACTGGGTAAGTAAGGCAAAACTTATATAGTTTAAGACAGTAAATAAAGTGGTGGAGCGTGTTCTGGGTGAGCGAGAATAAGCCACGTGGACGTGGATTTACCAGCGGTAGATTTAGGAAGTTTTTTATTTTTCATTACACACTTTTCTCGATTTGATCATATTAAATAAGCCCTGACTTAACGGACGATGTATTGATAGGATTTTGTAACTCAAAATTTACTACTTATGGAAGTCTCTTAGCGCCTAAGATCAAGGATATATAATAGAACTCTGGATAAACAACATGCTGAGTTTCCGTAGATTTTTCATGTTCTAGCTATGTCCGCGGTAATGACATTATTGTTCACCCTCCTATCGTAAT
>JAUJPO010097888.1:0-23246 GCA_032270745.1 Tiaropsis multicirrata | reverse complement strand
ACAAAAGAATTCAATTTGAAAGAGATTTGATGTTTTTACTTTGTATTTCTAACGACTAGTTGGCTCATTTCGTCTCCCCTTTTCACAAACCCTGATTATAATCATCGAAATTGAAAATATTTTTGGCTTAGTTCCAGAAAAGCTCCCGTAAATTTGAAGTAAATTGTTTAAGAAACAAATCAAACTCAATTACGGCCAAACAAAGCAGATTGCCATGGGTTACTACATGCATGGGTGAACAATAAGAAATTAATTAAATTAGCGTGCAGAAGGTGAGGTTTCCGCGAAATTTGTAAAGAAAAGTAAAATTACAGTTTGTGTACACCTAAAAACAAAAAACAACAAATTGTTATATGAAATAGAACCGTCAATGTTATGACGTCATAAAAAATGAAGATTTTGATATGAGATGACAGTTGTTTTGAGTAATGGAATTTTATACATTTGTCATCTTGTCATTGGTTCACTTGGTGTGCAGCAATAAAAACGAAGATGTGGGTAAGTGAAATGATACATTCCAATACAGAGATTGTTGGAAAAAGTTTACTTGGTACGGATTTAAAGGTAGTTTAATGTCTTATCAGATGACTCAAGTGCTGAAATACATATGGTTTTACAAAACTCGGACGTTAGCGAGAAATAGTAGAGGTCAGGTCGAAAGCACCAAAGAAATTATGACAGCTTTGTAAAATTGCCAAGTTATTTATACGACTTGTTCGTTTAATTAAAGGTGTTGTCAGAGAGATCTGGTCCAGCGTGCAAGGGAACGATTTACAGGATTTACTAGCAGATTCAAGATTTCCTCATCAACCAACAGTTGTTTCTTTCATCAAGAATTTTGATGCTCCAACTTCAACACAACACAAAAACATCGCACAACGAGTTAAAGGTAGGTGGAATTTGTAAAATTAATACTGAGGGAAACAGACTCGAACAAAGGTGTAATAATTATGACAATTCTTTTCATTTCCAGGATAGTTTGCATTAAGACTGGGGTAACAAACTCGGACAAACTCGAACAAAGGTGTAATAATTATGACAATTGTTTTCATTTCTAGGATATTTCGTAGCACCAGAGAAGGGCGAATACAAATTTTACAGTAGTTGCGATGGTTCGTGTGAAGTATTTCTTGGGTTAGATGGAAACGAAGGTGAAAACCACCGCATCATTTCTCAACAACGTTCAACACGTAGAAACCAGTTTTTAAAGTAAGTTTTTTTTAACTGAGATTAAATCTCAATAAATTAGCAAAATAATCCTTTCAAAATATAAAGGTAGGACAATCTTTAAATCACATTTGAAAATTTTGTGACCAACCAACGCCTTATTCGTAATGGATTTCGATGAATTTATCTATTACTGAGAATTGGTTCTCCATAAAATATGGAAGTTGCTTTCTCGAAATTTCTTTCTCCGCTAGACTGAACTTTTAGTAGACTAGTAACTAGTCGATGTATTTCGCTGCAGCTTCGCTTGCAACACGCTCACTATGTTCGCCGAATACAATTTTCCAAACCTCTCATTGCCGTAGCGTTTTTTTATAAAAATATTTCCCGCCCGCGTGCATCACTTTATAAGCACAATACCCACTTTTTGTTTCTCAGGAAAACCAGACGCTTGCTAGTCTAAACTTTTAGTAGTCCACTGAAATAATATATGACTTGGGCAGAGTCTACTAGTTTTCATCTTAACCTTTACATTCTAGATATCCAGAGCAGGTGTCACACACTTTCAGTCTCAAGAAGGGACAAGTCACTTATCTTGAAGCCATCAACAAACAGCGTACCGACAATGATAACTTGAGTGTAGGTGTAGAGCTACCAAACGGAGATAAATTGTTTCCCATACCACATGACCTTCTTAGGAAAAGCAAGAATGCAGGTAAGATTCATCATTTCTTTTACCATTGTATCAACACTAGACTAGACTATATGAGATTCATTACATATTAGGCTAATTAATTCTCAAAAAATGAGACATTTAGAACACTCTCCTCCATTGGCGAGGACCTTCTTTTGTATCCGCTTTTGATTTGGAATAGAACGAAGCTTCCTGGACCACAAAAAATGTAGAAGTGTTGTTAAAAAGGCTATTATTAGACGTAAATTATCTTCAAAACAATTTTGACGTTGAAGCAATCGATATGACACACTTAAGTCACTACCATGCTTTAAAATGATAAAGTAAAATTCTTCTTCATTTCAGCCGAAGCAAGCGTCTCCAAAAAGTCGGACTCCCTTCGACGACGTAACTTGAAATCTGGCAGTGGCGCCATTTTGGATTTAGAAGGAAAACAATTCAGTAATAAGGATGCTTTAGAACCAGGAATAAACATTTTCCAAGACTCAAAGGATGTTATGGACTCAGGAGACTTGGGAAGTGGCGAATCAGAAAGTAGTTCTGTCAATAAAGATAAAAATTCATTGAAAACAAGTGATATAATATCTAATGATGATATTGAAAGTATAAACCTAAGTGAGAATAAAAAACTTACAAATGATCACACCACCAAGTCGTCAACTAATGAGAAAATAACTAAATCTTCATTACAAGAGACAACCGGGAGCGAACGACAAGTGGTCGGTATCGGTGCGGATCCTTTAACTCATGGACATATGACTGGACCCCATGTCGGTCTACCATTAATTCATCCGCCGACGCGAGAGGACCACAACCCTGATGACATCACTTTAACTGGAGCTCATATCGGGAATCTACCAGCTCAACCACTACGCCATACTGGCAAAGTAGCTTTAGTTCCGGCGATTTTACACAAAACGGAATATTTTGATCACGCAACGGGACATACCCGACCCGGAGAAACGCGGATCGAGCCGGTAATGAGTGCACACCCGGCTGAAAATTGGAATCATGATGTTAATGCTGCTGGAGGGCTAGAACACGCTCTTGGCGAAATGGGTGGTCATGCTGGCGCTTTTCACACTGAGGGCGTTTATCCTGATGCTGGAGTACACAGTGAGTGTGGGGTGCCACCCTGCCACGCCCCAGTTGAAGCCATTCACGAGATGGGTCAGCCTCATCATTTAGATCACGTAGACGTACACCCATTTCATGAGTCAGCTCCTCAACCTAAAAAAAAACCGGACATTGTGAAAGTGGAATTTGTTCCAGAAGAGGCTGAAGGAATGAAGGCTGCAGGTATCAATTCATACTGTAAACATTGCTCATATATTCTCTGAGTGTAACCATAAGGCTTAGAGGCAGTTTAACGACTCATGAAACAAAACTTCATATACGTTAGAGGCTTTCAAAGTTTTGGAACTCATGTTCTCAATATAAGGCCAAAAAAGCAAGCGTACTGCCATCAACTATTAAATTTTGCTGAAAATAAATAATAAAATGTTCCTTTTCAAGGCTTCAAAAAACTAGTTTTTTTCGAGTCGCGTTCTTATAGGAAAAAAAGTATAGGTCTGGTACTCCGTTGCATCATGGGCAGTAGCGACATAAAGATCCTGTCCAACGAAATACTATTACATTGAGCAAGATTGTGAATAAGTGAATAAGACAGAACCCTCAATTCGTGGTTTGTTACTTTGAATAGAAAAAACAATCTTGAATAATTCTTTACTCAGTATTACGAGCTTAGGTATGAATTAATCAAACTCTATACAGGGAACACCAAAGTTGGTTCTAAGAAGGGAGGATCGGTTCGAGTTCAATTTATTCCTGGTGAGGTTAAACAACCAGAAAGGACATCCACTCCCGAAACAAGAGCTGCTTCTGTCAGTTCAAGTCAAGTCCAACAGCAACAACAACAACAACAACAACAACCTCAACAACAAAAACAACAACGGCCAAAAGCAGCCTCCATATCTACAGGTGCCATAGCGTCGAAATTGAAAGATAAAATGGAAGGGAAAGAAGAAGTAAGTGGTTTAATCCCAGAGCTAATTCTGGGGGTAAAGGATATGCTGGGGGCATATTCATTTAGGGGGATTTGTAGTCTTTCACACAGTTTTCTATTGATTATCCAGTGTTTTGCAAAAAGGTTTATTCCATTCCTTTACAAAACATAAAAAACACACATTTTTCTTATCAAATATTATTATTGTCATCCTTGGGAATTACTAAGTTATGGGTCGGGTGCCTCTAATAAAAATACTGTTTTGAGGTGGGACCTCATCTCAGATATTTCAGGTGGGGGAATTGAAATGTGCTGGGACTGAATATTTCAGGTGGGACCTGGACCCCCCTTGCACACTATGTTTATGTAGTGGTAAAATCCTGAATCTTACAACTTGTACTTTATCCACCGTTTGCAAGGGAAACCCTATGGGCGACATCATATCAACGCTTGAAAAATGTCGTAGGATTTGAGTGATTAGTGGCCGGGCTGTAAAGCAATTGATAGTACTGCCTAAAGCTGAACATAAGCTAGAAATAATCTGCAGTCACCGGGCTGGGTCTCTTGGAAATGTTATAACAGAGCCTCAATCATTTAGCGAAACATTTGTAATACAATACTCTTTTGTAAATAATAGGTGAAAGAAGAAAAACAAGTTCATCAACAACAGCCAAAACAACAGCAACAACAGCAGCAACAACAACAGCAACAACAACAGCAATACGTTGAGCAGGCGAGACCAGGTTTGGGATAATTTGATTACTTACAGTACTAGTCTTTTTACGACGTATTTTTCACGTTTGACGTGTTAAAGGGATCAGTATAAAACAGGGCTTGGAAGAGTAGGTATTTTTCAAGATGTGTCGCTAGTTGTCAGGAATGAGCTGTAGTTTTTATTAGGCCGATTCAAGATTGGTTTATTATTTTGATGACCGTCATTAATGATATTGCATTCTTTAGAAAAAGAAACTACAGATTGCCCTATTTCTAAAATGATTAAAATTAAAGCTAAATGAAACCTAGAAGCTAGTCTAACGGAATTTTCAACATATAACCCATTCAAGTACAATCAAGAATGTGATTTCTAACTCCTTGAAATAAATTCTATAGAAAGAGAAGAGAATGCAAGAAACATGAACAACGCCGAGCACAGTAGCCAACACATTGAAAATGCCATCCACCAAAACATACAACAGCAACAGGGTATATATGACCAAATCATTGGCAACCTGCATGTATAAGAAAGCAAGAGTAGTAGTGCCTTTTATCGGACAAAAGTGACGAAAATATTTTGAGGTGACGAAAATTTTGTCCGACGAATAATTTAGTCCGAAGAAAAAAAAGTACAAAAAAAAAAGTTTTTTAGGCTAAATTTTGCATTTTTTTGGACAACAGTGACGAAAATATTTGTGGGTAACAAAAATTATGCCCGACGAATAATTTGGTCCGACGAAAAATTAGTCCGACATTGTTTTGTCCGATAAGGTAGTAGATTCTAGATTTAGAAATTATAGAAATGTAAACATATGCACTAAAGTCAATTGCAAAATGATTGTCAGTAAAAATCGCTCCTATGTAGAGACCAGGATAGTATCACTTATTTACCTTTTGTTTCTTTTAAATCTTTTATGCAACAGACTTGAGATAAATGCTTGATAGCCTGAGGGTTTCCATGGCAATTATTGCATGTTTCAATTTACTTTTTCTCATAGAACACAAAATGCTTAAAACCATCAACGGTTATGAAGCAGATCCACAATTACCATCGATGAGCAAACCAAGCTCTTCAATCACTAACAGCCCTGGCAACGGTGCTGGTGAATTCACCACATCTGAAGGAGTCACAAGGGAACCTGAACAGCCAAAACCACAGGTTTACCAAGCACCTCCAGGACAGGCTGGTGGCGAACTAAGACCTGGCGAAGAAAAAGTTGACCCCGCTTTTACTGCACGTAAGATGAAATTTCTTTCCAACTTAGTTTAGTATTTTATTTCTTATAACTCCCCGGCTACGAATTAAAAAAAATCATCACAATGGTCAAAGGTCAAAGGTCAAAGGTCTAGTTTGTAATGCAATTCTTCGACTCATTTAGAAGCTAAAGCCAAGACATCTCTTTTCATTTTCTGACTCTGCAATGAAATTTAGTTCTTGGAAGTAATATTCTTGTTTATTATAGTGGGTCAAAAATATCCAGAAGGAATCACATCAGAAGAAAGACAAGCGACTGTGGCAGGAGAAAATAAACCAGATTTTCCCATAGCACCTGGTAAGTGATGCAAAATCAACTTTTGATCCATTATAAGGCTTTACAGCGAGATTCCTAATGTACCCAATGCTATTAGTGTCCATCATTGAACATCTTTTTCTACCATAGAGACGATTATACGTGAAACGTCTTCCTTATTGTGAGGGAGAATAATCATGAGCTGATTGATACAAAGAAATCCTCCGCGATTGTTTTAAAATTCGATACAGAGAGGACTGGGTTTGTGTCAATTTCTACGCGTTACTTGCCAACTCTCATCTTCTTCCTTAATATTACAGGCCAAGACCGTGTCTTCTTTGGTGCTGGTGGCGGTGGGGGCGGTGACAGAGCGGGTGGAGAGGCGGTACCAGTAGGTATGCAAAACACTGTTACACCCGAACAACGAAATTTCGAAGGTCCTCCCAGCTCTGATATACGGTCTCCATCTAGCCCTGAAGCCGCACAACCAGACCCTAATCCAACACAAAACGCACCAAATACTGCAGCAAGTACGACAGGTGGTATCAATCCGGTAGCCGGGGAGCTCAGCAATGCTCTTGCTGACAATACAGTTTCGCCTGAAGAAGCTATGCAGATGATGAACGATTTTGTGTCTGGCAACCAAGATATGAATAAAGCTGCCAAAAATATTGAAGGTAAGGGGTTTAAGTATACTAATTTTTTGTCAGTAAATTTAGTTCCATTAAGTATAGAACTCTATATGAACTCTATATGCAATAATATGGTGACATTTCCTAGAATTCTTAACAAAAACAATCAATCTAAAGACTTTTTAGAGAGGGTATGTCAATTAGATACTGACATCGCAGGAAAAAGTATGAGGGCTTTTTTGAAAGTCGTAATCAACAAAAAATTGCTGATAATCAATAGAGCTTTTATGTGCCCAGTTAAGCCAAATCACTTCTTGAAGCTTGAAAGGAATGTAGACTAACACGTACATTTTCAAAGAAACGTCATACAACAAATTTGTATTTAGAATATAGATTCATTTTCTTTCATCAAGGTATGCTTGGTCAAATTGCACATACTAGACACCACGCACCAGGAGCCGTCGGCTCCTCTTCATCATCCACCCTAACACCCGAACACCCATTACTACAACCGCCCGCTGATGTTGCGTCACCAATGAATGACGATTCCCATAAGTTTTTATCCAATCCCAACGATGTTGCCGGTCTTAATAGCGGATACAGTGATCCTAACTTGGCACAAGAATTTCATAAATCACCAGAACTGGACACATCTGTTATCAAATCACCAGGTATGTTACAAGTTTTAAACTCTCATAATTAGGTGACTCCCATTTATTAGGTAACTCCGACTGAACTTTGAATTTGAAATAATATTTCATTCTTTTTCGGACGACTTTGTAAACAATGGAATTTTTCTTCAGGACATCACAAAATGAATCATTGAAAGAACCTCGTATACAAAAAGTCAAAGAATTTGTGTCAAAAACAGTGCTCGATACATATTGTAGAAGCTCAATCAATAAATATTTTTCTTCAAATTAAAAACATACGTTACTACACAGTGTTTCACATGCGTCTATAGCGATCATCAGATGTTAAAATAAAATTCTAGAAAAAATCTACATATATATCTTCACCAAACCTCAAAGGAATATACAATGGTTTAATTGAAATCATTTTAAATTAATGTGGCAATGCGATAGAGAGCAATGCTTAATTACATATTTCTCATCATAGGGATGGCAAATTCAGTCTTCAAATCCCCTGAACTGGATCCTTCCATGGCACAACAAGAAAGTGGAGGGGTTTCGCCTGTTTTCATGAATGGCCAAGGTAAATCGAAATATCTGATTTATTCTGAACTAAGTAAGCAAAGAGGCTTAAAACAAAGCGTAATCATATTTATGATGAAACGTGAGGTACACTTTGCTACAGAATACTTAACACTATAAAACAAACTAGAAATTTTTTGTATAGGGCTTAAAAAATACACAATTGATTCGTGTCACTTCATAGTAGATTATTCTGTCTCTTTTAACAGATGAGTCGGCTCCCAAGGTTGAAATCGAGAATGAAGGTAAACCGGCAATTCAACTAGGTCGTGGTGACAACACACTGGCAGCCCCTGAAAGTGGACCTCATGGTGATGGGCTGCTTTCATCGGTACCAATGCAACAGGAAGAGCAGAACTTCCACCCACCAGAGGAAGAGGCTCATTTTCAACCTCAACAACAACAGGGAGGGTTCCCCTCAGAGGATCCACACCATTTCCAACCACAACAAGGAGGGCTACCCTCAGAGGAACCACACCATTTCGAAGAACCACAACGTTTCGAAGGAGGCCCTGGAGGCACAGGTGCACCTCTTGATGGTGATGCAAAACAACCAGAAAATCGTCAACAGGTAAGGCTTTACGTACAAAATCTTGAACAATGTGGACCCACTTTCAAATGTCCTTCGCTTTGGTCATTTTTTGTTCGCCAAATGGGATCTGACTTCAGAACAAACCTCTCTTGAAGAATATAAAAAATAATTCATGCTCGATAGATTAGAATACAAAACAGGCTGCTAAATATGTCGTCCTCGTTACAGGTGATGGCAAAACTGAACAACTTTTCAACCAATGGTCCACCGCCGCCTGTGGACGTCTACGAGGGCCAAGTACCCGAACTCAACAGCCTTGTTCAACCTCAAACTCAAACACAAACTGGAGAAACACGATCACCAACTGCTAAAAGAAAGCCAAGTAATAATAACATGATGATGGAGGCTTTCAAATCTCCTGATGATGGCTATGCGAATCCACAACTTGAATCAAATCAAAACATTGGTGCTAAACTTCGAAAAATCATACCTGACATTTCTTCCGGTAAAGCATCTATGGACCAGATCCTCAATAAGATGGATCCTCACGAGATTCCAGGACAGTCAGATCCATCAGCTTTAAAGCACGATTCGTTTTCAGATTACACTAGCTCTCTGCTTGAAACAGGAGGAAGCAAATTTGACCAATCTTTAATCAAAGGTATTGAGGGAGATCTCTTTCAACATAGCAAAGACATATCCTCAATGTATTCCAAACCAATAAACAATGAATTCGGGGAAGATATGAATCAAGCGATAGGCAGACCAATGCCTAGTTATGCTAACGAAGATATGGGGCTGGCTACAACTCAATTCGAGCGTAAATTCAATACTCCTCGTCCAGCCTCCAGACCAGCTGTTAGAAAACAAATCAAGGCGGTACCACAAGTAGCCGGCAAACGCCGTAATATGCTGGCCCTTATGTATGCTGACTCGCTGTTCCCAGAAGATAATATGGACATTGCATCTCTGGAGGGCAGTCTCCAGGGAAAATTTAATAAAGGTAATAGTGAACAAGTATAATAATATCATTTAGATACTATTTACGGACGAGTTAAATACCTTTTCGATAATTTTTACTGAAAACGTACCGTAAAATGATAGTTATTGCCCCCTTAAAGTCAGACGCTCGATGAGCAGTGAGCAATAATTAAGTTTTATTCTGAATAATGATGTCTATAACTCTATATTTCCCATGTTTTGGTGCTTATTAAAATATTTTTTCATTCGTTTTAGTACGTTCAACTGTACCAAAGCTGTCCATGAAACAAGGACAAAAGCTTCCTGTTAAACAAGGGAAATTGAAAACAGCGAAAGGACGAAAATTTCCGATCACCAAAAAGTTGAGTTCGAAAAAACCGAAACAATTGAAAGAGCAAGGTGAAAAGAAGAAGAAAAAAACACAGAACAAGAAGATACATAACAAACGAGCCATGAAAATGAAATCGCATAGAAAATTGTTCAGGTAGGTTTGTACATTCTTTGAAAAATGTCGTCAGTAGAATTATAGTAACTTTGGCAACTATTTCCTGATAGATATAGACCCGGTTGGTCTCTCGATTCTAAAATTGGACCTTCAAATTCGGACTCTTACAGTGCAGTGCATATTTTCCCGAAAAGCTGACCCTTACAGTGCAGTGCATATTTTCCCGAAAAGCTGACCCTTACAGTGCATTTTCGACCATCTTCCCCCGATTTTGGCAAAGAATTTCAAAATGTTCTCAAATTTCCTACCCTTATACAGCGCACATGGGTTTTGTCAGAACCTTTAAAAACCTACCCTTAAGGGCCGCACATACCGTAGGACCATATGAGTGCCCCCCCCCCCGGATATAGACTAGAATTAATTTGGCTTGATGGAATAATTTCAGAGTTTGTTAACTAAGTCATTGGATGTTTTTTCTCAAATCTAAAATTCTTATATGGGGAGAAGCCATTCTAGATTTGTTCTCTCTTGGAAATCTTTCTCCCCATACTTAACCCCCCCCCCCCCCCACTCTCCTGAATCCAAGGGGAGGAGACTCTTGTTCGAAGTTAAAGGACTGACAGAAAATCAGATCAATCGTCGGTCGGAATCAAATATACAAAATAGGTCTTCATTGAAATATCGTTACTGTAAAAATCATACAGCCTAAATTATTGAATTATTCGTTTTTAGAAAACGTTCAAACATCAGGCAAAGAAAACAGCAGCAAGGACAACAAAGTTATAAGCGAACATGGATACCAGCGTTTAAACGTATACATTTCAAAGGTCCAGCTGCCGCGCAAAGGAGACAACGTGTTAACCAGATCAAAACAGACCAAGCGTCGTTAAGGATACCCTCATCATTGGCTAGTCATAAGCATCCAGTTGGTCATCATGATTTGAGCGATCAAGTGGTAGCCAAGTTGAAGGAAGATACCAATAAAATTGCATCAACTCTTAACGGAGGTTAGAATAGTACATACGTATGAATTGAAAATTTTATAATTTTTCAGTTAAAAAATCACCGGACTAGGATAGAAATATTGAGTTCATTTGTCGATCCCATCGTCTACTACGAACTACAATAGTGTGATAGCAACGAACCAATAGCGCAGTTGAGAGAAAAATTCGCGCCTGACAAGCGAGAGAGGTCGCTGGTTCAACTTCTTCTCGATTCGCTACCAGTGAAGATCATGGCCTGGGAAGACAATAAAAATAAAAATCCAACCCTTATAAATCCTCCCACATCAGTAGATAGAGGGTATGTACCTCTTTTTTTGTAGGTTTTCAGGGGTATTCACTAGAGCAGGATCTATCCATTCAGTAAGGTAAGGTTCACTTTGATTATTAAACAATCTTTTTCATCTTGTCTTCCAAGAGCTACCACAACAAGAACATGCATCACTGAGGAAACTTGTGACAGAACTAAAGAATGTTTTACACGAAATCAAAGAATCACCACAGCTTAATACCCACAAGAAACATGCAACAGCATTCCTGAACGGTGAAAGGTATAGAAAGCTATAAAATGATCAACTTATTTGATGCGAATACGTAATCATGGTAAATGGATATTCTTTTCGCAAACCGATTCATATCGCTTTCTCATAGGGATAGCGATAAAAATATATAGTTATTTTAGAATATTGATTGCCGTGTAGTATTATACAATATTAACCACTCTGACCGTAAGGGATTGCTATGTAGTACTGTAATGTTTTTTTCCAAAAATATCATCTCCTCCACAATAAGAACCTTACCTAGAAGGAACGTTGTTTTAACGTCCAAACAACGTTGTTTCAACGGCAGAACGTTACGTGGACGTTGAAAGAACGTTAGTAAATGTTATGTGCCTGCCTATTTTCTTCATTCCTTTCATGGATAAGATAAGAATATTCTCAATCTTCTTTCTTTTTTAGGCAATTGACAGAAAATGACATCTTGAACTTGGAAGACGTTACAAAATCAGATTTACTGAGTGCATTTGCCAGCATCAAGAAAGTGAACGAGCAACGTGAAGATCAACGATTCATTCATTCCAATTCTGATATGGAAGGACGCCTACCCCAAGAAGTATATGAGCCTGCAGGCTTCACCAGTGGTACGTCGACCAGCCCTTTTGTTTACATGCATACTATGTAGTACATAGGCCTAACCCATACTACTCTTTTTGTGGCTAACCTTAGTCTTAGAAAGCTGGATTCATGTCAGCTGGAGATCATTCTGAGGTCATAGAATTGATCCCTGCTTATCAAGTAATGTAAAAATGCACTCAATTCATTTTGTTCTACCCCAAAAAGTTTATGAACCTCCAGGCCTAACTTATACTACTATTTTGTGGCAAAAACCTTAGAAATGAAACTTCCTTTCAGGCCAAGAATTCAGAAGAGAAAATATCCAGAGGACTCAATCGCTGAAGAAACTTTAAAATAGAACTGAGCAAAGATTAAAACATTGATTTGTGCAAATTTCCATCCGTGAGAAATTTTCCCATACAAAAGACCGAAATGGAGATTCGATGCTACTTGATAACTGTTGATTGCTGGAGAACCAACCGTTATCGTTATTTGAGATTGAGCTGATTCGATATCGATGGACAACCTCATTTTTTCGAATGAAAATCACCCAAAACTAATTTATTTTGGCTTGGGAGGGTTTAAGAGATTTTCCGTGATTTTTTTAATCTAGATAGTTTGTTGTAAATTTTCAATTATAATTTTTAGAGATTGTATATGTGACAGTAAAAAAAGTCAAAACTCTTCTTGTTTCCTAGCCCATCGAATCCTAACCACATTTTAAAGATTTACCATAATCGTAAGAAGATAATGATACTAAACAAAAATGAAGATTCAAGAAGCAGAAATGAATGAAAATAAGACAAAATTTTGGAATAAGATGAAGAATAATACCTTTCGATCTCCATTACTAGAAGATGCTCAACTTCTTAGACTGATTCTTCATGTGTACTTTGTTTTGCAAAGATTTTTCCACTTGTCTCAGCTTCTCTATTTCTTTTTCCGTTTCTTCTATATTATACTTAAACGTCCGTGAAATGTTCGTCTCCCTGTTTAATAAAACGCACAAAAAATGAAATAGCAAATGTCAGGATTTAAGAAGCGGTGGACCAAGTGACAGGACAATGCTTTCCTAATTGAAAGGTTGATCCAACATTAATCAGCCAACATTAGCGACGTCTTCACCTCTCGAGACGCTGATTGCCGTTAATGATAGTCCAGGGTATCAAATCTCGAATCGGATTAGCGGATTGAGGTGAATTCGGATCCAAAACAAACATTTAGTTTGTATATACCTGGGGCTGTCAATATTAGCGAATTAAATAAAACGCAAAAGGTAGTCTACAGCCTAAAGCTACGATAAGCTAAGCTCTTTGTATATGTAAACATAAACGTTCAAAATGTTATCGTAATTATCCGGAGAAAAAAGTCGGGGAAAAAAGTCGGGGAAAAAATCCTGGTCTTCGAGTTGTTTAGTGACAACTTTAGTAGTGTATAGTTGAAGTGTGCATAAGAGACAAGTTAGCGACAAAACTTTTTTTGTACTGACACTTTGACGTCATCAGAAAAGTTGAGCCAAGGACCAACATTGAAGAAATATAAGAGTTTAAAGGAAAGAAAGCTAAAGTAGGATGAGAAATCATCATAAATAATCCACCTTAAAGAGTCTTACTTAATCAACAAAATTAATGAATGTTCAAAACGTATGTTTCAGATTATGGATGAGATAATACTATTAAAATTGATCGATCTTTAATGAAATTCAACGTATGATATCCCAGGATTATAAAACTCTTTTTAAAATGTTGTTAATATTTTGCTTATTTATACGGTCACTTCCTTTATACTTTGTTGTTAACTACTTAAAGAAAAAGTTTTTGAGGTATCTAAGAATAATGCCGTTGGAGTTAAGTGAATATATTCGATCGCACTAGACGTGCAAACTTCTCAGCGCGCTACACATCAGTACAAGTGACTAGCCCAGCATTTTACCAAATTTGAAAGGACTTGTATTTAAGACTTGGTCGTTCATGTTTTGGACGCTAGTGGTAAAGGATTCAATTTAACTTAAACAGGATTAAAGTCAAACACAACCTTAATCCCTCCGAACATTCGTTAAAAATCCATCAAAAAATGAAATTGAAAAACAACAAATATGTTTCTGAGGCAGTTTATACTTATAGCAGGTATAAAGCACGAACATAATACTTGGATTCCCAGAAAATATATTAGATGTAACAAGGATGGCAAGCTTGGTAGAGGGCGTGCGAGAGATTTTATCGATATCACAAAAAACTCGATATGACTCGTTTTCCGATCGATACAATCGAATCTTCATGGTCAAAGTCATGATTGTTGGCACTTTGTTTCTGGGTTTCAACTGGTATGCCGATAAAATTCATTGTATGGTCTCTCCTGAGGTTAAGCTATCGTATGATTTTGTGTCCGAGGCATGCTGGACGCAAGGGTTCTATATTTACCCGTCAATATTACTGGAGAAAGACACGGTGGCTTATTACGGGATACCGACCAACTTAGATAATGACGGTCGTTATGAAAGCAACGACAAATTCTGCGTCGCTAGTTCGACCCGGGGAAATTCGAAAGACGAAGGATGCATACCGATGCAGAAGCGATTTTTCTTGCAATACCAATACATGCCGTTCTTTGTTGCCGCCCTTAGCTTATTCTACTACCTCCCATACGTAATTTTTAAGCTGGTCAATACAGACCTGGTCCTTCTCAAATCCGACATCAAATCCCTACTAGACGCCGACAGAATCTTGCAAGCCTATTTCTGCCGTACATCACACATGCATGTCAGTCAAATGCGTGCTAAAGTCATTGTCAACTATCTAATCAAAATCCTATACATCTTCTCTAACTTGTCTGCATTCTTTTTGGTGAATGAGATTTTCGATGGTCGATTTATCGATTATGGAGTCTCGTGGTCAAACTGGCAAACTATGGCAAATGAAGTAGCTTATGATTATATGGGGAAGAGAGAGCAACCACGACCTGGGAATGTTGTCATGCCAACCTTCGGTATATGCGAGGTAAGAGACGTTTAGTTCCATTAGCATTTTATATTTTTCCTACTATGAACTTATTATGGGGAAACCATAATATTGACTCACTCCTCACTCTTCCACTACCATTCCTAATATTGGACTATATAAACAATCAGCTACCAAAAAAAGGCACGACGATAAATCTCCCAATGTCACAAAAATATATGTACAGTCATTTCTCTTATTAGACAAACATAATTTGCGGACAACATTTCTTTACCCTGATAGTGATGGCTTACTCATAATAACTTTCTAAAAGACGGCAAAACTACAGACATCTTCGTTACTCCTTCTCCGATAATTGGAAATTTGAGAATGTATAAAATTTGAAATTTGACACTCAGCTATTAATTCAGTCTGAATGATAACAATATTTTTTGAACAAAAAAAACCCCATTAAAACAACATTTTCAATCCCTTCCAAGATCCATGAAGGAGCATGTGACCGATAATTAGAGAGTTGAGACCTGTTTATTTATTATTTGCCACGGCATGACATCACAATTGGAGGGAAACAGAACACTTACTAAAGATTAATCATGTGTTATCAGTAAACAAAATCTTTTAGTGAGTTAAACCATAGTGTTTGTTTTCCCCTCAAAATGATTAAATCTAATTGGTTGAAAGTTGTCACATGACTTTCTGTGGCAAAGAATAAAATTTGACAGTTTCAGGTACAAAAATGTACTGAAGTCTCAGAATGATCTAAATATTTTGAATCCCTCTCTAGATCCACGAAGGAGCACGTGACTTTCGATCCACCATCACAAACAAGCATAAATTCATATGCGAATACAGTCAACACGTCTTTTATCATTACATCTTGGTTTTGTTGTGGTTTTCATTCATGACTGGTTTATTCATCTCTACTGCAGGATGGATGTACGCTACGGTCGAGTTTTTGTACGTTAAGACCAGGTTCTGTCAACAGGTAAGGATGTTACGGCAAATTATACTTAAGCTTAAGAATAAGTACACAGTATTAAAGGGATACATAAGAACTTTTACCTTTCATCGTACGTAATCGTGTGAAAGTTTGCCATTAATGAATGACTATCGGCAACAAGGGTCATTTATTAGAGTTGTCATGAATGTTGAATTTTTGCTCACGGATTTTTCAACTTATCTTCAAATTTGTCCTCTCAAAGCCTTTTTCCCACCAAACACCTTGGAAAATGTCAATGATATTTAACACAGAACAACACTTAACTTTTAATCTCATCACATCACATCACATCACATCACATCATTCTAGGCTGGCTTCGATCGAAACATTAATGATGAACAGATTTCGTACCGTGAATACGAATATCTAAAAATCATCCGACGAAAAAATATCGGTATTTATTACGGAGTAATTGAACGACTACAAGAGCGCAAACGAGGAGGATCTATTCAAGACGTACGGCAGACGAGTGTTGGTGAGGGTACGTTGGACAGGAAAGCTTACCAACAGAAAAAATTTGAAAAACAAAATGGTTTCGTTTGAACGGAAATTTCATTATGAAATTGTCATTATGATTGTTTATCTAGCTGTGTTTCGAGCTGTGTATGTAAATATTCGAACGTATCAAATTTAACAGTAATTTATTTTCGAAGGAATTTAACCTTACATAATACTGGGAGGGGTAGAATTTAAACCAGGAGCTTAAAGATCAAGAGCTGCGTTTGAAAAGAAAATTGGTATGAATTCTGAATAACTCCTCAGTGAACTGAGAAAATCTTTTAGTGAGTTAAACCATAGTTTTTGTTTTCCCCTCGAAATGATTAAATCTAATTGGTTGGAAAGTCTATCACATGACTTTCCGTGGCGAAGAATAGAATTTAGAAAGGCCATTATACTGAGAAAATTTTAGCTTTAAAGTGTTTTCGACAACCTTCATAATGTCAATATTTTGATTAGAACACTAAAAAATGACTGATTAAATCTCTTAGCTTATAGTGCTTAGAGTTGTAGTTATTTTATACATTCAAGCGAGACACCATTTTATTTCTTGAACTAACATGGAAGCACTGAAAAGTTGGGAATGAGACATCTCACGCATGTTACATAATTCGGTTTAAACACACCAGCGATCAAAATAATTTCGTTTCCTTTTTCTAAGGGTCATATGACAGGGTCTACGAATAAGCACTTTCCTGAACAAGGAATAATCATGGTTTCAAACCAAAAACCATTTAAAGCAAATGTTAGTAATTAAATTTAGACCCGAAACTAAACCAAATCGAACCAGGAAAAAATGTTATTAACGTAAATAATGTGAGTATATGATTTATGATAATTTATGATTTACGTTTTATAATTTAGTCGGTATAATTATTTAGTAATTTATTTTGTAATTATAAAATTATGTAAGAAAAGCTGATACCGTAAAGACCTGTGTAATTGTCTTTTTCGATGACATCCGTCACCGATTTTCTAAATATTATATATTTCCGTAAAGCCTATCAAACTAACAGTCAGCCTTTGGAATACAGAGCGCTGAGATGGTCTTCTATTTGAAATCTAACATAATTTCGTGAAAGCCTGCTAGCCGATGTGTTGAGAACTAGACTAACATTTAAATAAATGTTCAGCTTTACAGTTTCCAATAAAGTCGATATTTTTAGTACGTGGATAGCCCGGTGATCTATCGTAAACATCGTCCGATTGTTTGTTATTGAGTCCACGACCTGCGAATTCGTGGTACGTGGCGCTGGTGCTTTAAACCACTGGACTATCGTTACTTTGAGGGTGAAAGTAAAATAAATGAATGAGAAGCCTTAACCTGAGAAATAGATTAAATTGCGATGGATTTAAATGGTCATTTTTTGCTTTTAAAAGAAAGGGGTGGTCTCTTAAAGTCAGACCTCTGTCGTCTGTCCTCAAGTTAAAGTGATTTGCCATAAATTCCTCTTTCTGAGAAAATAACTTATTGTTCCTCTATTGTCTGCCTATTCATTTATGTGTGTTTTAGTTGTGCATAGTAGTTGAACAGCAGTACAGATTTTGTATATATTGTTGTGCTGAGAATGCTGCTGAGATATCATTACATAGCAAATGTATTTTTCTTAAGTGTTTTGATTGATTGGTAATGCATGAATAAAGAATCATCATTTAATTTGTATACGCATTAGAAAATGCTGCATAAATTGAAGGTCATTGCGGCTTCATAATTTATTACAATATCGATGACGTTTGACGTTTGACGTTTTGGAAAGTTACAAATTCATTCCAGCGTCGCTTTGAAAAAACAGATTGTTCGTAAAAAACGGGTTTCCATCATTAGCGGTAAGTGAAATGCGTCACTGATTATACAACGAGTGTCATCGTTTATTACATGTACATAAGCATTTAAATATAAAGTTGACCTAGTCGCCCTCATTACCCCTGCTTTAAGAAATCAAGAAAGCTTTATGTTTTTCGCTTTGTCGTTCACCTCAGACATGAGAAAATGGTATTCAATACCATCACATGTGGCTCAAGTAACAGATACGAGTCAACAACAAAAGCAGGGTGGAAATACTGTACATTACAAGATCAATTTTGAAGATCCTATTCATGCACTTGACAATAAGAATATAACAACTGATTGTCGTAAAATACGATTTGAAATCCCAAGAACTTTGACCAAGAGCTTCCTCTAATAGTAATTCATTTAAGATAGCAAGATCTTACCCCATGTTGCGTCGAAGTGAATCTTTCAACTTGGTTAACTTTTTGTTTAGTGTTGATATCTTCTCGCTGTTCTTGAAGATCTGGACGTTGATATCAGAGGATGATGATGCTTTTGATTGCTTGTTTTGTGCATATTTACCTGTCAATAAAACTTCACCAAATCAACGAAAGAGCTTTGGGAAAATAGGTTGATGAGGTTGTGACCACTCAAGCTTTCCATAGTAAAGTCTCCTAAACGAGTTTGAAGAACAAAGCATCGAGACAGAAATTGGTCTCTTTAATTCAAGCGATTTTTAGAGACTTTTTTACTAAAGAACGATGTGGTCTCAAATTGGAAGATGAATAATATGATGTCCCTCTTGTGAATAAATGGCGGTATAATAGAGTCAGGAGGATTTGAAAGATTATTGATAAAGGAATACAAAAGACTACCCTAGTAAAGGTTACATCTTGTTTTACGTTATTTTAATAATTACTTACTAAAGGATTAAGATCGCGAACTAAAAACAGCCGACTTCCACTCCCGTAAGAGAAGAAGGAAGAACACAAGGATAATGGGCCGAGACTATGCGAGGGAGACTGGGGCTGACCTAACTGTCACTAACCAGAATTTCACCTCTTTGCTCACCATGAAACTGAGAAGGGGGGAAATTAGTCAAAAGACTTAACTGGAATATAATGGTTTCAATTGTCATAATTAATGATTTTTAATTGTCATACCTCTAGAGCCGCTTCTGTGACTACTATATTTCTGTTTGGACATATGATCCTTCATTGATTGGTAAGTTTCTTCGATACTTGAGCGAGTGTTTGGATGAGATGAAGTATTTGAAGAAACACCTAAAATTAACAATTAGACTCGCGTTTGTATAGTCATGAACTCATGGAATTTAAACTTTATCCTGTATTCAAAAAAGGCGGTTGATTCTATTTGATGGAAGTGCATTCGAGTACTCCAATCTAACCAAAGGTTATAATATTTGAGTCCGACTTAAAATAATCGTGATTTGCAGTATATTATTTATGGGAAAAAGTTAAACCTTTCTCTTTCTCTACTCTTGTGGTATAATCAAAAGTCCGTCAAAATGGATAGTCAGTCCAAATTGAAAATTCAAGATTTGGCAGGTGAATTGGCGATAATTGCAATAACCAATATGCAGATGAAACAGTTTCTCATAAAACGAGATTGGCGTTCAAAATTAATTTAACACTGTACCTGCTTTTCCCTTTCGATTGGTCAATCCATCGATTAAATCGAAAGTAGCACGCTCTTTTTCCTAAAAAAAGAAAAAAAGAATTGTAAAAAGAAAAACACTCGCAGTTTTCTCTGAAGAATCTTATGAATGTACAAGAAAATTATTACTTTTTTATTTTTCGTTCGTATTTCAGCAGCCACTTGCTTCTTTACACTCGGTTTCTTTTTGGTTGGGTCTTTAATGTAGCCTTTCTCACGAAGTTCAGCTATCTTGTCCAAACTTTTTCCTGAAAACGAATAAAGTGATCAACAGTTCTATTAAATATTTTTCAGGGTGGTTAACTGGCTTAAAAAGGGAGGGATTCTTTGCGAAAAATTCAAAATATTAGGGAGCCATCAAACAAAGAGTAAGCCTTCGGTTGTTCTTAGCTTTTTTTAAATCATTTTAATGAAATCTTTCTCGAAAGGCTCAAAATATTCTTAGCCTGTTCTTAACATTCTTTTGGTTTATGAATCCTTATGTTCTTATACGGTTCGTTCTTATAATTGAGCGAAGCTTTTTTTCCAGAACCTTTATGAACCCTAATTTACTAATCTGTGGAATAATTTACCTGTTAAAATCAGAACAATTTATTCTCTTTTATTTAAAAAATCGATTTCAACGCACTTCACAAACTGACCCATACAATACTAACTTCTAACCAATTTCGTTCTGTTTTGTTCCAATCTTTCAATTGTTTTGTGGCTCTTGATGAAAACAACCTCTATACTTCCTAAAAGTTGCGAGGTATTTCCGGTATTTCCTAGCTACTTAAAATATAACATATTATTATTTTTATTAATAATATTCCATTCTGTATTCCAGGTACAAGAGATTCGTGAATATCTGCTCAGTAAGCCATTTGTTTTAGACGACAAGCTCCATCAAGAGTCCAAGAAAAACGAACCCACCATCAATTCCCGATTCGGATCATCCTATCAATCCGTTTCGCATTATCAGTATAATGATCGACGAAGCTCATCATCCGCTACCACGCTTTTCCGTTCAAGTACCAATTCCCGCGCGTCCACACGCCGTAGTCAACAAATGGGAACGCCGTCCGCTACCTCGGTATGATTGAGCAAGTGAGAATGGATTTAGGGCTAGTCATACTTTGGAGGAGGAGATGTAAGAGAGAAGAAGGAGAAAAGTTCCCGATAAATACCGCATCAAAGCGAATATAGAAAAGATACATTCGCATGAAATATGAAGTTTCCGATGAATGCCAACCAGGGAGCATAACTACGTTGTATTCGCATGGAATAGGTGGAAAGAAAAAAATGAATGAATCATTCAAGAGTATGAGTGCTCAGGGAATTTCATATTCAAGGTTAGAGTGGATACCGAATTCTCTATTTCTTAAAAAAGATTCAAAGAAACCGCTCGCTACCAAAATAGGAGGCGGAGAGTTTTAAAAATCAAGCTTCATAATTGTCAATTACAATTCTGTCAAAGAAGCCTCGTGTCCTGATCATCTATTTCTGGTCAGTTTAAGTTATTATCATCAAACTCCATTAATTAAAGGCTCGAGCCTAATTAACAGCATAGTAGTTAATGAAACAAGAAAACTCGTTTTCTTTCCAATTAAATTTATTTGATTTCAATGAAGTAAAAAAAAAGTATTTTACAAAATTAGAATTTACTCATATTTAATAATTTAACACAAAAACATCGATGATTTTATTTTATAAGCGAAGTGATTCTTTAAGTGGAATGTTTTTTAACTCAATGTTTAATTCTCCTTTAATTCTCTAAGATTACGTCATAGTAAATATGTCGCTCTTATTCGATTGTCTGTTACAGTGGCTACAACTGAACTCGAATTATTGAATAAACCTTTTTTTCATGAGAATACGATTTATAAAAATGTCAAAAGAATATCTTGAAATTTAGACTAGATTCCATTTTTTACAAATTTTTCTTTTCCAACGGTGGATACAGAAGGTTCTCTAAAACCTCTTTGACAGAGAGTGTAATTTTTGCTCATATTATTCCTTATATGGAAGTCAATGCTCTCCGTCAAAACCTCTGAGTACCTTCTCCGTCTCTGTTTTCTCAATTCTTTTAAACTTCAATCCTGAAATTTTCTTATTTTAGTTACATTTTTTAGAGTATTCTAAAAGCTTTAAAAAGCAAAATAATTTCTCAACAGACGATTCGTGTTAAAAAAACACCAAAGATACATAAAAGCTTTTGGAAACACATGTATAAAGAATGCACTGTTTACCTTTTGTATACTTCAATCCTGAAATTTTTTCAATTTTGTTGCATTTTACGAATAAATATAATTAATTTCCTTTTCAGTTTTGAAGAAATTTCAAGATTCAAGAATTTTCCTCGGAAAGTCCTTATAAAAATCCTTATAAAAAAATACAAAAGATATCTTAAGCTTTCTAAGAAATTATTTAGTAGCTTTTAACGACTCGTTAGAAGAAGAAGCACTGATTATTTTTTTTTTAATTGTGCAATGTAAATATTTTTCCTATTTATATCATTTTATTACAAAGCGTAAAAAGAAAAGTTGAAGAAATTGACGAAAAAACCAGCAACGAAATTATTTGCTTGTTTGGATCCCTTATCGCCATATTTCATTTTAACCTTATTTTTTCCGGGAGGGGATATTGTTTTAAACTTTCCCCTAACCTTTTAACCTTTATTAAAAATAAAAGACGTTCTCCTTCTTGATTTTCACGAGGATTGACCTAAGGGCTCTGACCATAGTGAATTTTCGTAATTTGTTATGCATTAAATGTTAATTTTTAAGTTATATAGGCCATTAACCCTTAGAGCCCGAAGGACGCCATAGTTTTAACACACCCAAGTCATTTGGCTATAGCTCACTTCATTTTAAGGCATATAAATCAAATGCTTTTAGAAAGAGTATGAAAATGGCTTTCTAATGGTACCAAAACCTTTGTATATATCTCATGCTACAAGCTTTAACGGCCATTTGAAGTTTGAATTTTATGTAAAAAATTTGTGAAAATTTTTCACTTTTTTCAAAAGTACTGCGGTGTCAAAAAGGTTTTATCTTCAAATTCCAAAACCGACTTTTCACTGTGGTCAAGGAGCCCTTCAATAAATTTCCATTAAAACGAAATCTGAAACTAATTTTTTTATGAAAAGGAATTGATACAAACTTAGGAAATCGTTACTATAGTACTGATTTAAAAAGGAAATTACCAAACAAATCTTGGTGACTTTGACCTTAAGAATTTTATTACGAATCGTTCTTGAATGTTTTGTTTGATATCACACCCCTGTCTCAGTGACCCGGTGGGAATTATTTTGCCAGTGGGGATAAATAAAGAGACATAAAATCCAACGGGGT
>JAUJPO010097777.1:0-23249 GCA_032270745.1 Tiaropsis multicirrata | reverse complement strand
GCAGGCTGTAGGCCTCAAAAATTGTCCGATTTGGCTGAAATTTAGTACACTTGTTCCTTGGGTGAATACCTGGGGGTGTTTATTTCATTTTATGAAAATTTTTGGGGCCTGGGGACGAGTTTTTGCCAAAACGAGGCTAAAACTTTGGGGCAGGCTGGAGGCCTAAAAATTGTCCGAATTGTCTCCAGCCTGCCCCAAAGTAAATCTTTGCTACCTGATACGAAATATTTAAAATGTTACAATTGGGCCTTCGAATGTTTGGAAAATACTGAAGTTGAGCCCAGTGTGTTGCTCACGTTCGACTATGCATAAAAATTAATATTTAAATCGTACCCCTAGATCTGAGCATCTGACCATTGAAAAAGAAATAATAGTAGTTAGAGTTACTGGTCATAGTTATACGCCAACTCCTAAAGAATAAAAACCGTAGCGATGAGAACAAAAGATAATATGAAAACGTAACATTTCTTGGAAGAATAGCTATTTCTTTCTCGCAACGGTTCCAAAAAGACATATACTTCTATTTTTTCAGTGAAAGAGCCAATTCAACAGGAGCGACTGGACAACGACTGAAAGAGGGTGCAAATATTAATAAGTCCCTTGTTACATTGGGAAATGTTATTTCTGCTCTAGGTAAGTCTTCAAAATTTCTCACATCACAATGTGGTTAAAATAAGCATTTGTGGGGGAAAAATCTCCTAAGATTTTGCAACAGCTTTACTCCAACTTGAGTCATTTTGGCAAGAAACGTCTGTTTATTTCACATTATAGTGAACGTTTTTACGGTGGCTAGTGAATTTTCTCTGCGAAAAATGAAAGTGTTTAGTTACTCGTTACTCTCTTCTACTAGAATTTGAGTTTTTGTGTTAAAATAGAATCCTAAATCCTATTTAACAAACGTATTGTTTTCTCATCTTTCGACTTCTTCTTTTTCGTAGCTGAAGCATCAACAAACGAACACAATACACCTCGAAGCAAAAAAACTTTCATCCCTTATCGTGACTCTGTATTGACATGGCTTCTTAAAGATTCCTTGGGTGGAAACTCAAAAACCATCATGATTGCAGGTGTGTATCTTTGTCATTGCCTCGGTCGGTCTCCATTCTTAATCGAGCAGGTCAATTGCCCTTATTTTTATCAGATGACGTATACAAGACCACCACTGGCTTTGGAATAAATTAAGCTATTCGATTGGCTTGTTCGCGTGACTTCGAAAACAGTTTCTTTCCGCTCGCCTTATTTTTACCATATGACGTAATACTTTCTAAGGAAATTCCGCTGTATAAAAAGGAGTGGTGAATAGAAACCGATCTTAATGCATCTTTTCATATAATCCATCTGTTAAATTGAGACCATGTCGTTCTTTAGTACAAAAGTCTCTAAAAATTGCTTGAATAAAAGAGACTAATCTTTGTCTAAATGCTTCGTTCTCCAAACTCGTTTAAGAGACTTTACTACGGAAAACTTCAATGGGCTCAATTTGGCAGCTCCAAAACCTCTTAGTATCCTATACATCATGATCTCGACCATTTTTAGAACTGCGTTCTAGACGCTTAGAAAAGGTCAGTAACCATCCTGTTAATCTCCTTACAATTTCATTACGTTTCAGTAACAACTCAAGTGGTTCCATCACAGGCAAGAAAATCACATTGTCCGTTGCATCGGCTCTGTCCGGTGGTGATCACACTGTCCGATGTGACACTCCGTAAGTTTGATCATTCAAATTTATGTCGTGGTATATTTTAAATAAAATGCAATTCCAATGTATAATTGGAGATTCGACCGATTTTTTAAACTAATCATAAGCTTACTGCAGTTAATTCTCATTAAAATGGATATTATACAGTATATCTGAATTGGTAAATCTTTCCATTAGTGAGAAAACGTCCTGCAAAATTTCTCATTTGGCAATTGTTATCGAATCCGGAAATTTTCTCTTTCTGGCGGTACTGTGAAAGAGTTAAGTTATCTGTAAATTTTTAGACATGAGTAATTTTGTCTTGTCATAGTACCTGGAGGTGGTAGGCTATTTTGTTCAAGAAGAGTAGTTGTAGTTTCCATATAAGGTAATGGGACAACAATTGCACTATCCTCCAACTTTCTATTTTTATTACAGTACTGGATCAGGAACCAGAGCCAACCTGAACACCACCAATACATTGATGATCATCGATCCATCTGCAATCACCATTAACAGTGTTTCATCTGCCATCGTTGATTATGCTTCCACGCAAGAAGTCACCGTCACTGGCACTGGATTCATGGATACTCAACAATTGGCTTGTTTGTTTATGCGTGACCACCAGGGAAAATCCAAAAGAGAGGGTCCTCTGTTAAAGGCCACGTATGTAAGCGCGACACAAGTTAAATGTGAGTTGAAACCTCTTCGTCGTTCGGTTACTGGCAAATTGGTCGTTTCTTTTGTTGACTACAAACGCGAAGAATATCTTGAGAACAATATTACCTTACATAGATCAGCAAACTTGTCCAGCATCAAGAGCGGACAATTTTCTGCTGATCTTGGCAGCGTTTGGATCACGTTTGAAGGTTTTGTGGGCTTGAAAAATAAGTCAGCTACATGCGACGATATCTTTCCACAAAATTATACCAGTTTTGGTGCAAAAGCCAAATGTTTTAGTCGTGGCAAAATTGTGGCGATCATTTTGATGGGTGATGCCACTATTGGCGTTGGGGCGTTACACGTAGACATGACACAATTTGTTGTCAAGCCTGCTGATTACACTGTGTACCCTGAAAACACTGGAATCGTTAACGTGGCACTCCCGCCCGGCGCCGCTGCACCAAGAATTAAACTTGTTGCATCGAGGAATCTAGGTAAGAATTATTCTAGTGAACACAAAACGTTATTTTGACGTTCGATCAACACCATCTTAATTTCAAAACGTTTCATAGACGTCAAAACAACGTTGAAACAACGTCATGTGACTGAATAAAGGTAATCAAATCAACCTATACAATTACAATTCTCTTTTAAAGTACAAGATTGAATACTCCCTTATAATCATTATTACAGCCCCTCGAAAGTTAACAAAGTTTCTACCCGCCTGAGAGAAGATGCATTTCGATTTTTTAATCTCCACTGACAAAACAATTTTCACTGGTTCAATCACTTAGACGGGGTATTATTTGAATGCGCCACGTTTGGAAAGCATTATTCCCCAAATCCTAGTGTACTAATAGCCGGTTAGTTCAGTCAGTAGAGTGCTCTCCTCACAATCGAAAGGTTGTAAGGTTGATCCCGGTAACCGTCCAAATTGAATGAGTGCGATAAGTCCCTGGGTGTAGTGCTCCTTATAGTCTATATTCACCCAGTAGTCTAGCGCCTGCGAAAGAAGAATATACTCCCTTTATGGCCGCTACCGACGCTAGAGAAGCCCGATCAATTTAATTACTAGTATACCATTCTTTCAATAGGTCGTTGTGACAATATGGTTGTAAAAGCAAAGAAAGTTAAAGGGGGTGGACGAAAACTGACTTATAGCTGGTCTGTTATATGGAGTGCATCAAACAGTGCCATTAACACAAATCAAAATGACAGCTTAGTTGCAATCAATCAAGCTCTGAGCAGCCTTCCCGCCGAATCTTCTAAAGTCGAGGTATACATTTTTCTCCTATTTTTCTTTTCTTGCCTTAAAACTATTTACCTTTTTACCATTCACTTTTATTATTTTATTTATCTATTTATTTTATTAGCTGTCTTTCAGGCACTTCCATATTTTGCAATGGCTATTCATCCTATTAAAATAATAATATATTTAAATAAAGAACTAAGTTATTCTATATAAAAGACACTGTAAACTGTAGAAAACAATATGGCGAAGGATTGAAGATATCGCTATATCATATTGTAAATTAATATTAAAATTCATTAAGAAAAATCATTAAAACTTTATGTCGATTGTAAGTTTTGATAATACTGTGTTTTTAGAACAGACATGTTTTACTATCTAGCGTACTTATAAATCATTATCTTCTTCAAGGTGACATCAACAGATTTGGGAACTCATTTGACAAATGTTGATATGGATGTGAAGGTTGTCATCCGAAATTTCTTGGGTCTTGAAGGCAATCAAACTATCACAATTCGAAGAGAAAGTAAAGATTTACCAAGACTGGTTTTGAACAGGAAATCAGTGGAGAAAAAAGCATCACGAAAGATTATTTTAAAAGGTAAATTCCATAATAGAAAACTTTCATTTTTAAAGATTTTCACAGATAGAGACCATTTTTTAACCAAATATTTCGCCTCTTTTCGAATAAACTGATAACGTATCCTGTTTTTTTCTCTATAATTATAGCTAAAGCAAATCTTCCTGGATGTGCCTCTGGTAACGATGCTCAAATGGACTTCATGTGGTCGCTTAGCAACGGTGACGGTTCACAGTCTAGCGTAATCTTATCCAAAACTGACGGTTCAAAACTAATCATCCCATCCAAAACGTTAGCCGGTGGCCGTACTTACAAAGCACGTGTTGACGTTTCCATGGTTACAGACCCGTCCTTGACAACGTACGACGAGGTTGTGATAACCGTCTTAGAAACACCTTTGAAAGCCCGAATTTCCGGACGTCAAACTGTCGGACAAGCAGGTAATCTTTTAAAGATGACTCTTCTCAGCAGGAACGGAACGTTGTTCATCCAACGCAACGCCAGGACGTTATTTGAACGTTGGAGCAATGCTGGAATAACGTGGCGTGTCTGCCCCCAACAATTTTAGAGGGCAAAGTGGTCGAGGACCCAGTTTCGATTGTTTGGCAGAATACACCGGTTCCATATTAAAGTGATTGTTACATAATATTTGAATATGATTAGGGTGTTGATTGCTTTTCTACCTCAGTCAAACCATTACCGAACGAAGCCCTGAAAACCTGCGAATAAAAGCACGTGGATTTTTTTTGGAAGCCTGATGCACACCGAAGTACGAAAAGTTTTCTCCTTATAGTTTGACTGAATTGCACAACGTTGTCATAATGTTTTTTCAACGTCTAAATAACGTTCTGACGTTGAAACAACGTTGTTTGGACGTGAAAACAACGTTCTCTGCTTTCTGGGCGTATAATGGGCGCGTTTGGTTAGAGGGTGATTCATAACCAGCTTACTTTCTCGTGTGATTAAGTACTTATTAATAATAACAATCTTATATCTCCTTTTAGAAACGATAAAACTTTCAGCCAAAAAATCGTTTGACCCAGACGGTGTCGATTTTGAAACTCCATTTTATAATTGGCAAATTTTGACAAGTGAAGGTGGCGGTATTGTCTTCAATGGAAGTGCAAAATCATTATCTTTTGAAGGTTTGTTAAAGTTCCATTGTCTGCTCAACTCAAGGCGTTTTTCAACGTTGGTTTAACGTCTTTGCAATGTTTTAAGGTGTTGTAATGATGTCGCGAAATGACTTTGAAAAATATCTCGTGTCTGCTGGAATAAAGTTGATTTTTTATTTAATTTTTCTTATCTAGCTTACAAATTCTTTAAAAGATTTACTGATTTGTCCAACGTACCCTAATTTTCATGCAGGGAAAACTTGTGTCTACCATTTTTTTTTCAGTGGCAGATGATAAGAGTTCTAATACTTCAAAGAAGCTTTTTCTTTAAAAAATGATGTAGTAAATAAATAGATATCACCATGATTCAACTTTTCGTTTTGTGCAGGTCGTGACATTTCATTCGACGTTGCTTCCAACCTTGAGCCAGAGCAAAAGTACAAAGCGACGCTAACCTATCGAGTGGGTAGCCGACAAGCCACAGCTGAGTTCACATTCAAAGTCGAAGCAGGCTCACCACCGGAACTGGAGTTGACCGAATTCAACACTCTTCAAAACCCTTCAAAGCGGATAAAAATATTAGCCAAAGTCAAGAGTAAACTTGCCATATCTGGAGATCCTGAATGGACTGTGTCAAATGGCGTAGAAGGTGAACAGAAGGGCGGAAAGAGGCGTAGTTTGTATATCATCGGAGCCGGAACTTTGGATGAAGATACAAGTTATGACGTCACCGTATCTGCCAGCAACATTGGTGGTGCCATTTCGGAATCAACAACTTCATTTACGACCAATTCGAAACCAACTGCAGGTACTTTTATTCCCAATTTCTTCGTTTCTTTTACTAAGCAATTGTATGTTTAGGGTCTGAATTCACTTCCATTCTCAAAGATTGGTTTTTATGTGATCCGGACCGTCCCCTGGAGTAATTAGCGACAGGTGACCTCGCTATGGTGGTCGATTTTGGTGGGGCTCGAACCCACAACCTTCTGATTTGGAAACCAGCACCCCCTACCACTTCGGCCACTGCTTCCCATTCAGTTTCATTTTGAAAAAAACATTAGACGATTTCTATATTTTAAAAGGAGATTATCTAAATCTAAGAGTTGAACCAAAGGACCTGAAATATATGGGAAGCCATTGTAACACAGGACGATTACTACTACGTTACTACACCAGCATCAAACACAATGTGTTTTTCAACGTTGTTTTAACGTCCTTACAATGTTTTAACGTGCTCAAAAGACGTTGAAACAACGTTGATAAAACGTATTGTGTCTAGTAAGGAAGCACTGTGTAGAACGTGATCAGTGATAGTTATGTAATTTCTCATGTTTTTCCACAACCAGGTTCCATTTCAATTGAACCAGCTAACGGTACGGAATTCGCCACAAAATTCACCTTGAACGCACTAGAAACCGGAGGTTGGTCAGACCCTGATGGAGATGATTTATTTTATGAATTTGGCGTGGTCAAAAATGGAGAAGAGATTCCCTTTAGTGAATTACAATCGGATAAAACGTTCACCGATATTGCACTTGAGCAAGGTAGGAATATTGTTTTTGACCTCTGAACGCAAACCATAGTTATTATAAAAACCTACTGCTGTGGTGCTGCACAGGTTCAAAAGGAACAAAAAAAGCATTTATTGTTTACGGACAGGCTAAAACGAGAGACAGAGTTAGAGATACAGGATAACTTGGGACAGCAATGTCAGACAGTGAGCTGTGGAGGGATAGAGGGCTATTGTTTTTTTCCAGTCTGAGGGTCAAAAGATGATGATTTTCTCTTACGCTTATTGCAGGAGAACAACAAGTGTACATCAAATGTTGCGACATTCACGGAGCATGCGCATCACAATATAAAACATTGACCGTCGATGCAGCTGTTGTGGATGCGGCATTTGCTACATCCATTGATAGTAATCGAATCAAGTTTCGAGATATGAAAGACTTTGCTAAATCGTCAAGTAAGTATATTAATACATATTCTTTTGTTTGGCTTTTCCGGAAAGAATCCGTACGGGATGTACTGATAATACCCAACAGACACAGAACATTGTTTTTACGTTGAAAAAACATTATTTCGTAACGTCAAAACGTTATTTGGACGTTGAGACAATGTTGGAATAACGTGAAGGCTTGCTGGACATCAAGGGGGTTCAAAACTTTCAATATCCTAGGACATCCAGGGGGTAAGAATTTGACGACCAAGGATATCCAGGGGGGCTGGTGTTAAGAAAAATCGATATCCTCAATAGGGTAGGGGTGTAAAGATTTTGTTGCTTTTGGAGAAAACCCTATTAGAAAAATTTGATAGCCAAAGGAAAGGGTCTTTTTTCAAATCCAAAAAATATATTGTTTTTACTTAAAAAGTAATATTTATTTATGAAAGGCCAAAAGTGTTCTCAGTATATGTTCTAACTTTTTATAGTCTTTGTATTATTCAATTATTCTTTTCCACTTTTGTTAGGTATCACAAAAGTAGGACTGGCAGTCATGTTTGCCAATTTCGGATCATCCAAAAGGAGAAGGCGCCGTAGTTTAGGAGGAAGTTCAGTTGATTGTGCAAGCTATGATAGTTCCACCATTACTACACAGACGAAAGCTCTTGAAGATGTGAGTTCTGATTTACGATTCACTTGTGTTTTCAAAATATACCCTGAGTTATATGTCTCGACTCGTCGGAATAATTGAAAACGATTTCGCAAGACAAGTTTTCGCGAAAATGAAAAAGTAAATATAGCCAATTTGCGAAATCTTAATATCGCGAAAATTAATCTGTTTAAAGTATTTTCGAAATCAGATCGTTGTTGTACGCAAAATAATAATAATGTATAAGGACTTTTTGATTGCTTACAGATTTTTTCGAAGTCCTTTATTATTATCTGTAATTGAAATTGGAAATATCTCTAAAGTTACACTAAGAAGGCGATCAAATTCTCTTTCTGAATAGGTGTAACAACAGCTTAAGTAAAGCTTACTTTAAGAATGGCTCATTCAAATTCTAATAAACTTTTCCATTCATTCCAGCATTTGACCGCCTATGAGACAGGGCAATACAACTTTGAACTGAATCCATCCTCAAGAACGGTGTATTTGGATTCGCTTATACAGTTCACAACATGTGGATCAAGTATATTGACTTCAGGCAATATCAAAAGAACTTATGACGTGTTAGTGGAGATCATTGAACCCTTGGTCGCAAAAACAGGAGCAGAGGTATAAAAAACTAGTCCAAAAACGAAAAGTCCTCCCAGGAAGGAGATCTAAAATTTTCAATATGCAAGAATATTCAGGGGGTAAGAATTTGAAGACCAAGGATATTCAGGGGGGTTCAAAACTTTCAGCACGATACATCCACTTCCCACGGACGAATTGCACCACAAGTGATTTTACACACTGCTGAGATGATACATCTAGCGTATCGTGTGCGGTGCAATACTGATTAGCCCCAATACTAGCTAATAGTAGCTCTGTACTCTTCCTGCAGGCACGGAACGTTCCTTTGACGTTCAAACAACGTTGTTCCAACGTCAAAGGGACGTTATTTGGACGTTGAAATAATATTGTGTGTTTGTGGCTTCTCTGTACTCTTTTAACTCCTGAATAATAGCAGGTTTTATACCTTTATTATATATACGGTTAAAAATCGATTCGAAGACCTATTTTAGAAGTAAATTGACTACTAATTGGTTTTAACATTTTCATCATCGCTTCCCTCCCTAAATGAATTTTTATTGGAAAGTAAATTTGGGCTAACTTGGTGTTAGTGAAATATAAAAATGAGATTGTAAGTAACTTTAAATATCTGTATATTCAACCAGATTGACTCCGACATCAAAACATTCGACAACATTATCGCAACGGCCGGATACGACTCCAACCAACAGAACGCCAAACAAGTCTACCTTACATCTGCATCTCGCCAAACACAACGTATGTGTCTTGGCAAGCTACCCGGTGAAGACGCGTCAATTTCTAAACGCATTCTAGCCACCTTGCAGTCGGTCCAATTGAGTCTGTCAGCTTCGGAGAGTAATTGGACCAAACTTGGATGCGACGATTGCACTTCCAAGCCAGCTTATCTTGATTTGAAAGGCTTGAAAACAACGTTTGGTCAAGAATACTCTTGTGGTAGTGAGCAGTGCACTGGTGCTTGTGTTGCATCATTCCAAGTAAGTCTTAATACACCTTCCCAAGCTGGTAATGAACGTTGTTTTGGCGTCCAATCAACGTTATTTCAACGTTAGAGTGTTATTTGGACAACGTTGTGTGCCTATGGGCTGTCTCAGTTTCCCTGAGGAAATCATTTTCTCAGTGAGGTTATAACAAAATCGGAACCCGGAATTATTCCTACTGGGGGTGCCAAAATTGGAAGTTTTTCTATTTCTATTAATCAACCTTTAGCCATCGAATGACGTACACCTTACGTCACTTTTACGACGCTCAGTCTTTTGACCATAGCTCAAAACCACTATGTTTTCAGCCAAAATGCCCTTCAAAGGCTGAAACCAAGGGCTTCCAATGGTACCAAAATAATTGCCTGAATCTTACCACCGTGACCACAATTTGGGTTTGAAATTTCAAAATCCATGAGAAAAAAAAGTGAAAAAAAAATGAGAAATTTAAAAAAATACAGCGGTGGCTAAAGGTTAAAATCGAATTTTCTTTACTGGGAGCTTGGTCGATAACAATTCAGTGGGGTATCAATTTTTTTTGCATTGCTGATTTAAGATCAGAGACATTTTTGGACCATGTTTAGAATTATCACAGTAGACACGGAATATTGTTTCAACGTCAAAACTTTTTACCTTACAACATTTCTATGATCTCTTCCATTTTTCATTTTTTTAGTATCCCAACGATTTGTATGCGTCAAGTTTCAATGACACCATGTTGAGTCACGTCTTGGATGTTGAACTGTTCGACTCCAGTACCGCAAGTGCAAGCTCCTTAAACGTCACTACCATCTCTGGTGGAATAGATGTCCATATCCATGTTATCAAGGAAACGAATAACACATACAAAGTGAGAATTCTATATTGAGCTATGACATGATATTCATGACGTAATATATTATACGGAAACATCATAACAGTTTTGAATTTTTCACAATGAACTTGGTGGCAAACATCTAGCTTTCGGAATATTTTCCTGTTCACCCCATCTTATCCAATAACACGTATACAAAGTGAAAATTTTGCTTTATATTGTAAAAAACCGGGTGTTTGCCACTAGCATTAGTTTCGAGCTTTAAACAATGAGACTACTGCCAAACACCCGAATATTTAAGGATGTTTCCATATCAAGTAATACGTAATGAATTACTTTGCTATACTTTGGCATACTTTTTGAAATGTATTTCAACCTGTACATAATAGTTTGATTATTTTAGGTGGGTGAATTTCATGTTTGACAGCGAACCCTACTTAAAATTGTCAAAGTTTGAGATTGTTTATTTTGCCAGAGTGATCTATTTTGTCACTTTACCTAGCAGACCCACAAAAAACGTTCTGACGTCTAAACAACGTTATTTGGACGTTAAAAATACGTTCTGTGCCTAGTGGGTAAAATCTGGATATGTTTTTTTTTATGTATGAATTAATTTTCTAATTTACCTGTTTTTTTCAGTGTTTACGATGGTGCAACGATACAAGTAGTTGGAAAGCGGACGGAGTGGAAACACCATCTGACGATTCGTTCCAAAAGAACTCTTTACCATACGTATTGTGTCGTTTGACCACCCTTAAACCTGTTGCTCTATTTGAAGGACCAGAAAAAATCGAACCCACAAGTTGTAAGTTCAAAAGTTTAACCACCTCAAGGGAGAAGACATTTTGGCGAATTTTGACGAATGGCTTCAAAAAACGGCCAAAATTTGCCAAATTTTCTTCCAGCCAAAAATTAATTGTTTGGGCGTTTCGCAAACATTAATTTTCGCCAAATTTGGTTTTAAAACGATTTTTTCACGGAAATTGTTTCTTTCTGACAAATTTGAAGCAAAGTGTAAGACAAAAACACTTTTCTTATTCGCCAAAATAAATTTCGCCAAATTGCAACAGAATTGATAAATGAGCCGATTCGCCAAAGTATTTTTAATTTTCCATTTTACCTGTCTCGTATACTTCTAACTTATTGTTGTTTGGAAAAGTTATTTAATTTTTTTCTTTCTCTCGTTTCTTAGCAACAACTACCTTTTCAGCCAGCATCTCACCATCAGCCAGTCTTAATAACAGCATGATGTCCACAGCTGTCGTAGCGCCAACCCTAGCACCACAAAATTATCCACGCGCCGTCCGTTTCTCCTTCCCGTTCGCCAATTGTACTGAAAACATCACCATCGCCAACAAAGATTCAATCCAAAATGAGATATCCTCAACATTGAACATAAAAAAGAAGACGATGACCAACTTCTCGGTATCGTGTGGAAGCATTGTCGTTAACTACATCCAGATACACAGTGGTAATATATCTGCCCAACAAGCTGTCACACTTTTACAAAACGCCATCGGACAAAATAAGCTCAATGTCACTGTGGCCGGCCAAGTATTACAAGTCGATCTATCCTCACTGGTAGTGGCTATCCAAACGCCCGACTACGCCATCACCACCACAACAACTACAACTACCGTTGCTCCCAAAGAGGATACGGATGAGCTGAGCGGCGGAGCCATAGCGGGAATAGTGATTGGTGTGTTGATCTTCCTTATAATTGTTGCAGCTTTGGTGTATTTTATGTGCTGCAAGAAGAACACCAGGAAGGATAATCAAATCGAACCTAACGAAAATGACGTCGAATTAAGAGGTATTTAATCCAAATAATTAGAATGATTTTTTTCATCCTCTATTTGCTTATAGAGAAACGGGTTGAGCTGGAGTTTTTATAAGGTCGCTTCAAGGTCGGTTTATTTTGATTACAATTACTGTTACACGTTTTTAAAAAAAATTAACGACTTTCTTTGTTCATGTGTTCAAAGAGATTATTTAACAAAACTAAGAAATTCTTTTAACCCAAAAGAAGCATGAAACGTTTTTTTTGACGTTGAAATGAGGTTGCTTGACGTTGAAATGACGTTGTTTGACGTTGTACGCTTGCACCACAAAATCTTTCAGAACGTAACAACCCCTACTACTACTTGCCAACTACATAAATAGTTGGGTTTGGAACAAGCTTGGATTAATCTTATTTTTTCTTCTTTTTTTTACAGGAAAAACAAACCATTCTTACCAAGGTTCGCCGTAAATCTTCACCAGAAATGGATTCTCTATCTAAATTATAATGTTTGGTAAAATGAAAAGAAAACAATGTGAAAAGAAATAAATGACTTTTAAAATACTTTTGATTCTATGTTGAACGTAGAAATATGGATGTCATATTTTGCAGACTCAAAATTGGATTTATATATTTTACAGACCAGATGGATGGAATGCAGATTGTTATTTGCACCATTTTCTAGACGATGGAAGTCATAGAACTTCTGAAGAGTGAAATAAAGTAGAACTTGCACAAAGAATAAAACTCAAACTCTGGGGCTGCGGTCTGTCTTTTTAAAACTGATACGAATGAAAGATGTGATAGAACGTTTTTTAATATTTATTTGTATGTATATGCGCCTGATGTAAGAAATTCTAAGCTGTGAGTCATCGTAAGTTTTCCGGACTAAAGCGTCTTAAACGAGTTTGAAGCATCAATTTTTTCTCTTTTATTTAAGGGTTAATTAAGTACTGTCGAAGATGCTGCATAAATGCTTACATTAAAAAATTTTTAGTATATTTTGGGTGAATTTTTATCCCAATAAACTTTGTTTAACAAACAGCAAGCATGTAATATAATTAATTTGTTGATGAAAATATAACTGTGTAAATAGCATAACTACGTAAAAAAAAAAAAGTTACTAATAAAAATATAATTTTGACTGCTCTAAATCTTTCTTTCACTAAAATATATTTTGTTATCGTCTATTTTCAAAGATTACTTCATTGCATACAGTTACTACCACCCACACCTTAATAACAACTCAAGGTTGTCCTAAGCTCCGTGTACCTATATCGTGCTACTAATCATAGGGGAGGAGGGGGCTGGGGCACTGACCTTGATGACGACTGACGGGGACGTGCAACCGGAGGTCGAAAAGTAGACCCTGTCAGAGACTAAGTTTTTGGCAAATTCGCCTGATATTTGGACCCTGTCAGACATGAGAAGGAAAACAGTTATAGTTGTTGGTGCGAAAAGTTTCAAAATTTCGGAATTTGACGAGTTTGGGACACTTTCACAGACTTTTAATCTTCCTAAAAAGGTATAAATTTACATTTCAAGACGCTCTGCCGACTGAGTCAACCGGCCAAAAAGTAGTAAAACCATTTAATATGTAAAGGAAAGTCAACTCTGGTTTGCACTTCACCACCATTGATTCTTTCAATTTGCAATGGTCTACCTACTGGATTTGACACTTCTACGAGCTACTTTACTACATCAGTACAAATTTCACAAACAACTGCAAAGAACAGAGTACTCTGCATTTTCAAAGCTTTTGTCTTTTTAACGTTTTCAATAACGTCAATTCAACGTCAAAACATATAATGAACGTCAGACATGTTAGGGGAAGTCGATGTAGATTTTCTTCGAATGAACTGTTCGAATCACTAGACCAGGGAAACCTTGTTGTAAGTGAAACTGTTCCTAATGTTTAGAAAAAAATATATATATATTTTTTGGTCTTTAGAAAATCAAAAAGTTTATTTGTTAGTATATGGCTTGCCGGAACTTCCTCCGTGCAACATAACCATCAACTTTACAAGGTTCCACATTTCCAATATTAAGGGTCTCGCTTGAGGATCCCACTTTCTTTTTAAGATTTTAGGATCCCACTCACTTGAGGATCCCACCTTTCAAGATAGAAGCAGAGTTTCAACTTCTTTTTTAATCATTCGTCCGTTTATACATTTGCTATTTTCCCGGGGGGTCTGAGTTATGGTATGTGCGGCCCTTAAGGGTAGGTTTTTCAAGGTTCTGACAACTTCTGGTTCTGGTGCACTGTAAGGGTAAGAAATTTGAGAAAATTTAGAAAACTTTCTACTCAAACTAGGGGAATATGGTCGAAAAATGCACTATAAGTCGGTTTTTCGGCAAATTTTGTACTGCACTGTAAGGGTCTGAATCTTTAACTCCAATCTTTGGCTGCACATACCGTCCTTTTGAAATCGAGTGCCCCTTGGGGCTATTTGCTCGTTTACTTTATTAATCGAAAAATTAGTTTCATTTTCACAGAGTAAATATATATTTTCAATAAAACGTGTCTCCAAATATTGTATCAATTTTATACAAATGCGAGGCAAGCATTTACCTTTTGTAATCGGATACTATCTCAATCCCATCTAAATCATAAAATAACGATTAAGAAAGGTAAAGAGAAAACTTATCAAATTAATAATGAAACAATGTATTTCTTTTGAAAATTTCCCCCTGGTTGGGGATCTCAATCCAGCCAATAACATATGGCTATACCTAGAAGATCAAAAAGCAGCTTTTTTGTGGCTTTTCTTTCAATCAAATCCCAATAGTAAACAGATTATAAACATCTCAATGCCTAAACGTTTTATGGACATAAAAAAACATATGTCTTTTGACTTGACTGCTCAGTTGGTATTGCAAAGAATCATTTGAATCAATGAATCGTTTTCATCTCATTAGAAATGAAATGGCAGGTCTTTCTGTATAGATTGTCAAAGTAATCATAGTTACCTCTACATAACAATAAATAATTCAAAAAGATTGACAAAAATTTATTTTTAAAATAATTTAAAATATTTTTGTGACATTTATTATATTTTTGATTTCAATTTCTTTCTGTCAAGGAAGACGGACTAGGCTTCGTTGAATCACATTTTTAAAACTTTTGATACACAGAACTCTTTTTGAGAGTGATAGTAAGGTATAACTTAAAGATGGATTGGTTGTGGGTGGTTACATGCTTGGCTTCTATTTCTCGCGTCTACAGTCAGGTCATACGCGAAGACGAATGCCAACTTTACGGTACCAATTTTGGTTGGGTGGTCAAAGGGAAATTGGCCTTTGGTAAAATGACTTTTAGTGACAATGTAGGACTGACACTTGGCCAGTGTATGTCAACTTGTGTTCATTTCGTTACGGAAGGCCGTAGACAATGCGCATCCATCAATTATCAAGCAGATTCTCAGACATGTGAAGTGTTAAAGAAAGATTTAAATCAAGCTCTTCCAAATGTTTTGTTTGGTTCTTTCTTTGACCCAGCACAAGATGACTGGCTTCACTATAGCCCGAATCCAAGCAATAAATTGGTATGAATATAATACCATTTTGTAAAAATATATGCGTTGCTTCTTCCGCAAGTTTTTATACAATCATCGATGTTAAACAGAGAAGTGGTTGAGATCACGATATCATGTGATTTTGAAATGTTTTTAAACAGAATGTCGCGATTTTAACGCAAAAAAGCAGAACTAAGACTGCCCTAAAAACGAACGACATTCCGGTAATATTAAGAATTTTCAACGATATTTTGTTACTTTTTCAAAAGAATTATCAAACGGGATTTCGAAATTTCACGCCCTAGAATGCCACGCCCCTATAATTTAACATTGCTTTAGATTGGTGTAACTTGTTCGTCCATCGCATCAAAAACAAAAGAAAATCCGTGTGGAGCAGGAACCTGTATTGATTCTTGTGATACAGATAATAAAGGCTACAAGTGCGAGTGTGGAAATGAACAAACTGTGGAAAACGGGACATGTGTGGAAAAGGACCGTAAGAGAATATTTATGAGTTTATCTCATTTGACCCAGCAGACACAAGACGTTTTCTCAACGTTGTCCAAACAACGTTTTGACGTTAGAACAACGTTCTGTGTTTGCTGGGTAAAAGTTCGCTCCCAGGGTTCATTGCGCGCCATTTTGACGTTATTGATATGGCTCGAAATAAAACCCTCGATGAACTAGCTGCGAGAGTTCCCCATGATGCTTTCTGACAAAAGCGACGTTCTTGGTAGCAGTGTAATAGTATATGTATTCGTCACCAATAAAAGCCAACAAATTTATTATCGATTATGTAATCAAAAAGTAGCCAGTTACCCTGCCTATACTATTTAATCTCATTCATAAGAATCAATTTTTTATCTTCGGCTGGGAAATATCAGGACTTCAATTATATTTTTAGCAAAAAAAATATGTGCTTTGACAAATTTGATCAACAATACGATAACAGTTGGTACTGAAACATTAACGGTGATGTCACAAAACTCATTCAATGTATCGGGGGCAGATTCATCCAGCATTGATACATTGACATTGAACCTTGAAGAAGACGGGTGTTCTTTCCAAAACGAAGGCGGATTTTTCAGCATGGTGTTCGATTACAAAAAGTGTCAACTTTTTGACGACTATTCTTCGACTACCTATACCTTTGACACTTGTGATTATAGTAAGTAATTAAAGTAATTAGAGATTAATTGATTTATCAAACACCATCTTAACACAGTCATTATCTGCTATAAAAAAGGACCAAAAAAATGTCCGATCATGTAACCCAAAAAAGATGCTTTTTAATTTTTGTTTCTCATTGGCTCATTCAATTGAGGCTGGGACAGGTAGAGTAAAAAGTTCGAATTTTTTATTTTAGCTTGGTTGTGTTGAAAGTTAACTCGAAAAATTCAGGTGCATCGTAAAAAGTCGAGTTAAATAACTCGAAAAATTAAGATACATTTCAAATTTCTGGATTAAGAAATTCTGCGACGATGTGTTTGTGACGTCACAAATAGCTTAACTTGACTTAACGATGTAAAATTATAGATAACCAACTACCTCTATAAGGCACTTGCTTTCAAGAGAGCAACCATTGTTTTCTTATTAAAATCAACATCTATTAAAAAGCTGTGTGTACAGTGCGTGTCATGCTTTTAGCTCGATTTTGACACACTTTTTGACATCCACTGAATTGATAGAAAATTTGAATTGCTATTTACTGCAGATTTTGAATTTCTTTTCAAAAAATAAAGGTACCAATCTTTAGGCAAATTGACTACGGATCGGCCTGATACTACTCAAGCTTAATCTGGATTCCCTCTGGATTAAAGAACGCTCATAAAAAGCTGTTATTTGAAAAATATATGTGTGCTTTGATCTGCGATATCTCACGAATGAAAAGTGCATGAAGGTTGTCTGATACAAAATAAACAGATGAATGTTTATAGAACAACAATTACTAAATCAAAAATTCCTTCCATGAGGCTGCCTATAGGAAAATACACTTTTTCTTACCAAAATTTTGGAAAGGTTTACATCACGTGATCGATTCTGTCCAATAGAAGGTTGCAGATGAAGCTAGTTTTTATTTAATTGCGCTTTTTATGATGCAAAATGTCATTAATATTTTTACAACCGTAACACGGATGTTTTCGAGGATCAAGGCAAGTTGGTTATCTATTATTTTTACATCGTTGGTGGAACTTAACCTACTCATACGCCTGAAACCCAGTAGGCACGCAGAAGGTTGTTTTAACGTCAAAGTAACGTTGTTTCGACGTCAATACGTTATTTGGACGTGGGAACAATGTTGGAATGACGTTTTGTGTCAAGCTGTAGCTTCAAAACATATTATAAAGTGATACACTCCCAAGGATGAGGTTATAGGGGGCGGGAATATTGGTAATGATGATGTAGATGACTATATATTCTTTTTGGCTATATAACGTTCGCTACAATTAGCATAACGGTATTTCGTGTGTGAGAAAGAAGTTATCTGAAGAATGAACAGATGTTTGGTACTTGCATACCCTGTAGGCACGGAACGTTTGTTTGGACGTTGGAAAAATGTGGAAAAAATGTTCTGTGTCTTCTGGGTAGACACTACAGATTATTACTTCAATCTTTTTTAGGCTATATGTAATGATTTTATTGTTCTCTTTTAATTTAGGCAAGGGGAGGGCATGACCGGCCCATACTTCCAACACAACATCTACAACATGAGCGCAGAGCCACATTTCCGGGCGGACAGTCCTGCTCCTCGTAGTCCAAGATTTGGTAGTTTGAGACGACGAAAACGTATTGAACGAGAATATTTCGAAGACACGACAAGTGAAGGTTCGGATGGACGAACGAGTTCGGACGAGTACGAGTCTTCATCGAATCAAACGACAAAAAAACTCGACGATAACAATAATGCAAACCAAAAGAATCGGAAAAACAGTCATTTTGCTTTTAGTAATGTAAAGAAAAAGATTACATCAACTTTCCAACGTCGGCATTCAGTTTCAATGCATCCTCCATCGCCGACTGTCCAAAGTAAGCAATTGCCGTTGCGGCGATCGTCAACGACCGGTAATCATTCACCTCGGCTTTTACGACAATCGTCGTTCGATGAAAATCACCCGGCTGCACACAAACGGAAAACCTCGTTACGACGACAAGTTACCATGGCAGCGGTTCGTTTACACGAACAGAACCAAGTAAGCGGTAGTAACCCCATGTTAGATCGTATACTTCAGAAGAGCCAATTTCAACTTGAATCGAGCTCTTCAACACCAGACATCAAATCACATATGTCTATGAAAAAGACTCATTTGAAAACGTTCAAAATTCATATTCTTGGCAGCAAATCGGTCGGGAAGACAGGTAATTATTTTAAGTTCAAGTTTAATTTGTTTTCAAGGTAGACAGTCTTATAGTCAAAGACAAAACCTCCATTCAACAAATGACCCTAAGGCCGTGCGATATTTTACCGTGCGGGCGAATTTTACGGCGGTAGATTTAAGGAAACTATTTTTCTCTAACCGCCGTTTATAACTTGAAACCTAAGAAACATAGCGCATTCTTATTGTATTAAATATATGATTTTTATTTTCGAAATTTACCTTTTAATTTAATACAGATATACTTTTTCTAAATTCTATACGGACCACCCACTTAAGATTTTCTTTTTCCTCGACTCTTTGAAATCATTCCTTACCAAGACTTATTCCTTTGTATTCTTTTTTAGCATTAACTGTACGCTTTCTGACGGGACGTTACATCCACGAATATAAATCAGCTTCAGGTAAGAATATATATGTTTTACCATCATCAGCTATTGTAAAGTCTTTTAGAAATAAACCTTTATTTAGCTCATATTATTATCCTTACGAGCATCCCAAAATCTCACATACATGCCCCTATTTGGCGTATTGGAAGAGATTTTTCCGAGGTTCTTACAAGGCCCAGGTGCACTGTAAGAGTAAGAAATTTGAGTAAATTTAATTAAAAATAATCTTCAGCAACACCGATTTTGTAACCTAAAGTAATTTTGTAATTTCTTTCCGAATGTACGGTAGTTTTTTTTTAGATCAAGCACTCCCCCTGGACACTCAGCATTATAAGAGTTGTCTTCTCTACTCATATATAAGCTCGTTCATTATCAAAAACTTCGTTTAAAACTTTAAGAATATTTTTTTTCATGTTGCAGAAGAATCATATACGCGAGTGATGAAGTATGAAGATGAAGAAGTCAATGTCAAAATACTCATCAATGATATTGAATCTATGGTAAGTTCATTCTTCGCCTAGTGTGTCTCTTTATTATTTATTTAAGTCTGGTGGTGCAAGCGTTAACACCACACACACCGGGGGTTTCCGCTTCGACCCTTGGTTCCTTCTACGTTCAATTCAATTCATAAATGATCGAGATGGATCGAAATTATTGGCCGGTAGACACCGTAAAAGCAATACGCGAGATGAAGAATATGTCCGATCCGAGATTTTTTACGGAGACTAAATTTTTTAGATTTTTTAGATTTTTGCCCAATTTTACGACCTTTCCTGTCATGGGGGCAAAAAGAATTTATTTCAATTTTCCTGATGTAATAACATTAAATAACTTAAACCCACGCACCTTTAGTCAATAAAAATTCCCCGGTTATTAAAACTTATACATATACTGATACTGATACAGTGCGGCGTAGGTGGTGTAAGAAAGCGGTACCAAAGTCTAAAACCTTTGTCACTTCCCGTGGACTTTTTTATTCAAAAACTATAGTATTTAGATTTTAACTGTGCATCAGGAAATTGAGCTGTCCCGCCGGTGACAAGTGTATTTTAAAAGACGTGCTACAGGTTGAGGCAAACACAATTCATTGCAAGTGTGAAATTAGAGATTATGTTAGAATTTTTAAAAACTCCATGTTTTCATGTTATAAGAAGGTATGGTTAGTAAAATCAATAAAAACCTTGATGGGTACGGAAATACCAAACTAACCGCAAATCAAAATATAAGATTAGGTAATTTTTTCAAACATCTAAAAAAATGTGTATAGCGGATTACAATGTTTTGATTTTACTTGGTATGTATTTTGTACTCTCATCTACTCTAGTATTGCAACATCAAATGCATTCCAAGGGTATCAGATTTTCTTGGCTTCCAAAGACCCTAATCTGAATGCACTGCACTTTCTAGCATAAACAGAATATTGACCAACAAGGTCTAGTTTCAAATCTTAAGCCCTGTGATCTTTAATAATAGACAGTCCTCAAATTTACATTGATCATACCATATTTTTAATAGGCCTTGGCATGTTGCTACACCTCGAATTTCCAAATAAAAAACAAAATACCCCCTTGGATTTCTAGACCAATTTCATTCGACCAAAATAATTTTCCGTGTCAGCTGGGATATCCTCCATTATGATCTCCTTTTTATTGATTTTGAATTACTGACATTAACGAATTAACGTTGTTTCAACGTCCAAACAACGATCTGACGTTGGAATAAAGATGTTTCGACGTTAAAACAACGGTCCGTGTCTACTGGGTTACCTCACGTTTATTGAATTTGAATACGTGACCAGTTTGTCGGCAAACGACGTTATTCCAACATTGTTTCAAAGTCCAAACAACGTTCTCACGTTGAAACAATGTTTCGTTTATTGAATTTGAATACCTAGTTTGTCGGCTAGTTTTCTTTGATAGATTTCTTTTAAAATAAGTCAAATATTAACCCTTTTGATGTGTGTAATGACGAATGATGAAGTTTGTTTATTAAATACGCCTACACTATTTGTCGTATACAATATCCGACTACACTTAAATGACGTATCGAATTATCAAATTTCCAATATGTCTCGTTTTTGAAAATCCACTTGACGGATAGATAATACAACTATGAGTGATAATTTTAAAAATTATTAAAATTTTCACGCGCAAGGATATATCAAACTAGACAAATTAGTAACATTACATAATCATTATGTTGGTAGGATATATGTGAAAAGAGATCAGCAGTAAAAAATGGCGGCGCGCTTCGACCATCCTCGTACCGGAATAATGGAGGGTTGAATCACGGTCATAAAGGCTGTAAACTTTTTTAAAGTCAGCAAAATCACAGTATAACTGCCCTTAAAGTTGTCTGTTGGCATATGGTAGCAAAAGCTGACCTTATTTACATCAACCTTGAAGCAAGGAGCACATTTGTGAAATCTTCTGACCGTGATTGTTTAACCGGGGCTTCAGCAAGGCACTGTTTAAAATGTCAACGAAAAATTGAGATGTATAAATCTAATCGTCTATCTTTTTTTGTATTTTTCAGGAAAACGATATCGAGCTTGGCCAAAACTCCGGAATAATGATCCTCTACTCTATCGTTGATCGGACGTCATACGATTACGCAAAGTTTGTTTTGAATTATCTTTCGGAGAACAACATAACTGGTTATTATCCTGTCATGCTGATGGGCACAAAACGTGACCTATCGCGCATGCGTCAAGTGGACCGCAAGGAATCATTTAAAGTTGCTACACAATATAATTGTACATCGTTTGACGTTTCATCAGCCAGTAACCGCCGTGTAACTGACAGTTTCCACGCGTTGTTTCGACAGATAGAAATTCGAAATTTGTTGAATCAAAATGGGGGTGGCGATGCGCCCACGATTGTCAACCCGCCTGTTGTAGCGAGGTCAGGAAAATTCCGTTATGGAACTGCGTAATGTCTTTTTTATAATAGACTTTTTATTTTAAAGCAAGCCGCTGGAAATGAGACGAAATAAAAATAGTTTTACTGCTAACTGGAAAATTTAAAATTAGACTTCGTCGAATCGGCTATCGATTTTGATTTTTTATTTAAAAAAATTGTTAATATGTAAATAAGAGCTGTATTTTCATTTTGAAAAAGAAAAAAAAGCTGTGCTTTTTAATGACCAAAATTATAGTTTTCAGTTTCATCACAACCCACTCAGTTCCTTTAAAACTGCTGACTAGCCCGTTCCCTGCAGAGACACGACGCATTTTCAAAATGTAATTGAACGTACTTATATCGAAGAATTAGGTCTATGTTTCACGTCAAATTATTTAACTTGACTACCCAATTCTTCTGACACGGTATGAATTAACCCAGAACCCAGAAAAGGTCCATTAACTTGTCAACCGAATTGCCGTAACTGCAAACCCTGATGCGGAAATCTAGACCAATAATCACTGTACTAAATTGCCTATAAAAATTGCTTCAACGTCCAAATAATGTTCTGGGCGTTATAACAATATTGTTTCAACGTTAAAACGACGTTCTGGGTTAGAACACCTCATTTAGACTTTTGGATCACGGAAGCAAAATAAATGATTAAAAAAAAAAACGAGAAAGTTTGAAAAAGGTTTTCTCCCTAACGTGGGTGCCGTCATTTTAGCTTTATTCATCTTTGAATAAAGTGTAGTTTCCAAACAAACCAAGTTATACTCTCAGGTGACAACGGGATAACACGAAAGTAGAAAAAGGTACCCAGGTCAGCTGCATATTTCCATACCCTGCTTTGTACGGGAGGAAGTACGGGAAGGAACTTGGCCACCGGGGCATGTGGCAAAACGTTGAATAAAATAAAATACTTCCCAAAACACAGTTAGACGATTCTATCGTCCGTTAGAAATTATTAATCGCGGGAAAAAATGTACGCGGAGTTTAAAGCCGTAAAAAGGCT